>MU223224.1:6376077-6386524 GCA_018584345.1 Thuja plicata | reverse complement strand
ACACAAGCTCTGATACCAATTTTTAGTAATAACTGAGAGGGGGGGGGGGTGAATCAGTGGCCTCAAATTTTTTATCCTTTAATCACTAACCACCAATCAACAAACCTTAGATTATTAAGTCCCTACAAGATACATGCTATGAAATACTTATAATATTTGACTGTCTGTCAGTTTACCTTGTTTGTCCTTATTCTCCTTGATAACCAATAAGCAGTAAAACTATTTACCGATACTCAACAAATATGTAGAGTATACCAATCAATCCAGAAATGCATATGTGAAATGTAAAATAATAAAGTAATAAACCGTACACACATAACACATGGATTTTAACATGGAAACCCTGTTAAGGGAAAAAACCACTAGGACCGGTACCCCAAATTTTCACTCTTCTAAAGTGAGCCCTGTTAGGAGCCAACCCTGTTAAAGGTTACAAACACACTTTAAGTGTGACCTTGTTAGAGGATTTTATACATAGAGGTTGTCACTTAGTATCCAACATCTATTTTGCTACCATCCTTGAATCAACCTCCTTCTTATAATGTCAATAGACTTTAGGCAAATCTTTCTACCATCCTTGAATCAACCTTCTTCTTAGGCTGTCAATAGGCTTTATGCAACTTTAATGCAGCTTTCATGAATAAACCTTTTTGGAAATCTTTTAGGATATACCTCAATTGAAGAAGATGGTTAAGTCCTTCTCTATTAAAAGACTTGATGCTTCAATGGTTAAACTGAAATATTATGACCTGTTTCTAATGCAACTTGAATTGCAAATTTTCAGATCTATTTAAGTACAATACCTCTCTGATCAATGTATCAATTCAATTCTTTATGCTCCACACTTTCTGCTCTGTGATGCTGTGCTTCACTATTCGTCGGTGTCTGCAAAATTCTTTAGCTCTCCTTCAGCTTGATTGAACAGGACTGTATGAAGTTATCCTTCATCAGTTTCTCTTCAACATACTCTTTCTATTTACTCCCCTTCCATGTTTGTGATTGCTTCTAGAAATGAATTATGCTTGTCTATTATATAGACATGATGTGAACCTTAATTCTTGATTCTTGATTCTTGATTCTTGGCGTGAAAAACAATCCAGCCAATTTGATTTACAGCTTTAACTCCTGATTTATCTCGTAGTTATCTTCTTTCCAATTATACAAATATTCTTTAAATAAATTACTTAACTCTAGTCAAATAAAACAAATAAAACAACTAGTTAAGTCTATCCTTAAGCTCTGCCAACTAGATATTTTGTCATTTTATGAACTCTCTATTTTGTCGATCAACTCTGAAGTTAGTCGTCGGTGACAACTGCCAGTTTCGTCGGTGTAACTTCAGTCAGCTTTGGGATCTCCGTCCGTCGGGTATCATTGGATTTTACTCATCGTGTATCACTATGATTTTTCTTTATCGGGAAACACTGTCATCTACTTGTTGGGCATCACTGTGACTTTTTATTTGCCTTTACCGATGGTGTGCACTCTATCGATGTTGTCTGTCACTTAGTGAATACTTGACTTTTATGCATTGTTGAAAGAATAATCTCTGTTCCATTGATTCTCTGAAGTCTTTGGTATTATGTCCATGATCGTATAGATGATATCAAGTTGACATCAATGACAATACAAACCATTAACTGATTTAATGTCTTGCATCATCTTCAACTTAACATTATCAAACATTCAATCAGTTACATGTCATCAAAAACTAGATACATGATTGTGCGGGTCAAATAACTTAAACCAAACTAATCAAAAAATGATTTTTTTTGAAATCGTAACAATGAAGTGTAGAACAAGAATATAGAATTTATTTCAAATTCAGACAAGGAATTTAAAAAATTATTAAAAAATGGTAGACAATATATGTCTATGAGAAGTCTAGAAACGTTGGTAAAAGAAATTAAAAATTAATATGTTAATGGTGTTTATATCTAAATAACATACATGGCTAATAAGTTCAAGAGACATGTGAAATTATGGTGTTAATTTACAAATACCCACTTGAAAATGTAAGAAAGTTAAGTAGCAGAATAACTCCCTACATTAACCTTGAGGAGAGGGTAATGTAAAAACTTTCTTAGATATTTATAACAGTTACAAAAACCTAATAGAAATAACATAAATAACATACATACCACAATATGGCGATTTACGTGGGAAAAAGCCTTTCGATGAAAAACCCCACTTGAAATGTTGCCCAATGTATTATTCATAATTCTCTCAAGAGTATCACCAATAGAGATCCAGAGGTAACTCAATATCTATAAGACTCTTACAAACACCCTCCATCTCACACACAAAATATGTAGGAGATACAATACATGAAACCATAAAAAAATATTACAAAACCATGGACCAAAAACCACTTAGAAAGAGGTGCCCATCTTAGTTATGATAAGAGATTCCCTATGATGTGGCAAACACACACCAACACATGTATCTCCTTTTTACAACTCATTTATGTGTTAAACATGTTTTTGCATTTCCTATGTCAGGAGACCCAACTTTTGGAGGCCATAAATTTCAAACAAGGTGTCTAATTGATGAATCATTTAAAGTGTCAAAAAGCTCACAACATGCCCTATCATTTAGTAAATAGCTATTATATTTACCCATATTTTTAGGCCATTTTTCGAGCATCTAAAGGCTTCAAAATTTAATTTAATTTTTTTTGTGACAATTTCCAAAAATATAAACTTTAATATCTTCAAAAATGGACATGATCTTGCAACAAAAATTTACCAGTATGCTTATCTATCCCATTCAAACCTTCAGGGAAAGAATGGGTAAAATTCACGCTCAAATGAAAAACATACTGTAAATGGAATTTGTATGTAAATGCAAGTTTGACATATATTTTCCTAGAAATCTCCAACTTATTGAACACCTTGCAGGAGAAAAAAGAGTATCTACACAATATCTCATTTCTTAGGGGCCATAACACCCATAAAATCCAAACACCTTTTGAGCTTCTTTGTGATAACAACCTTAGAAGATCACCCTCTGCAACATTCATCAAATTCTCTACCTTAACCAACTTCACCCTGCCATCCTCAATCATATCTCTAATAAAATGATATTGAATATCATTGTGCTTGGTCCTTGCTTGAAAAGTCCATTTTTTTCTTAGAAGATCGCCCTTTGATTGTCATAATAAACTATTACTGCTTTTTATTTTATTCTACCATTTGAACATAGTTTCTTAAGCCAGACTTCTTCTTTATAAGAATGAGTAGATTCCATATACTCAACTTTAGTAGTGGACAAAGAAACCATAACCTATTATTTACTCATCCAACTAATTGCACCACCAAATAATGTAAACATATAATGGTGGAGATCTTCTGCTATTAATATCACCTACCCAATTTGAAACACATAACCACAAATATTAAGGGAATTTGTTTCCTATCATATTACTGTGATAACATAAAGAATACTCTAAGGAACCCTTCAAATATCTAAAGAATCTTTTCAATGCATCCCAATGAACTGCACGAGGATTAGACATATATCTGGAAAGAATTCCCATTGCATGGGAAAGGTCTAGTCTAGTATAGATCATAGTATATGTCAAACTTTCAACTACACTCTGGTAAGTTACTCTTCTCACATATTCCATCTCTGATTGAGATGTAAGACAATTTGAAATAGATAAGTTTGTTCCAACTATAAAAGGAACACATAATGGTCTACAATCCTGCATGTTGAACCTCTTTAAAACTGAGTTCATATACTTACTCTGACCTAGCCATTGATTTTTGTTCATTGTATCCCTTCTAATCTCCATCCCAAGAATGTGTTTAACAACACCAAGATCTTACATTTAAAATTTAGTAGCAAGTTGAGACTTCAGTTCTATAATCATACCTTTCCCTTTACCAATGAACAACATATCATCAACATATAATGAAATGTACAAGAAATGAACATCATCATATTTATAATAAACATAGTGATCTAATTGTGAACACTGAAATCCAAAACTCAACACATATGTATCAAATTTCTAGTACCACATCATAGGAATCTTCTTGAGGCTATAAAAATATTTCTTCAATTTGCAAACCAAATTACTTTTACCTTTTACCACGTAGTGTTCTGGTTGTATGATGTAAATATCCTCCTCCAAATCACCATGAAAGAAATTAGTTTTCAAATCCATTTTCTCAACCTCTAAATCATAAGTAGCAGTAATAGAAAGAAAAAATCTATTGGATGTCAATTTTGAAATAAGAGAGAATATCTCACCATAATCAACACCCTCTACCTGAGAGTAGCCTTTTGCAACCAACCTTGCTTTATACTTCTTGATGCTTCCATGTAAACCAATATTTTTCTTGAACACCCATTTGCAACCAACAAGTTTTCATCCTTCAAGAAATGGTACAAGATCCTATGTATCATTGCTTTCCAAAGCTATCATTTGTTCATCCATAACAATTTTCTATTATTTTGTATCATTCTAGATTTTGATCCACACTAGTAATAAAAAAAATACATCTACAATCAATAGGATAATACCTTTGAGGTGGTTGTCTCTACCTTGTAGACCTTCAAACAAGCTGAGTTAGCGACTCTTCCTCCTCATTTGAAGATTCAGAGCTAGATGAGCTCTTGTAAACTTCTTATCTATCTAGAGGTCTCGATTCAAATTTATCAGGTGTAGAAGGTAGTTGAATAACATCTTCCCTTTTATCTTTTTTAGGCTACAAACATAAAAAAAGGATACTTAATTTCTCTAAAAATAACACTTCTACGATGTATTACCTTTTGTGAAATATGGCTCTAGATCTTGTATTGTTTCAAACCATGACTGTATCTAATGAAGATATATTCAAAACCTTGTTCTGCAACTTTGTTAGCCTCTCCTTTGGCTCATATGCATATACCTCACAACCAAAAACTCTAAGATGTCTCAATGAAGGCTTATGACCTGACCACGCCTCCATAGGCATTTTGTCAACAAGAGCTAATGTAGGAGAACCATTAATTAGGTAGCAAGTAGTGACAACAACTTCAGCTGAAAATATTTGTTCTAGGCTAACACCGCTTAGCATATTCCTAGCCTTATCCATCAACATCGTATTCATCATTTCTGCAACTCCTTTATGTTGTGGAGAATATGGAGTTTTCTTTTGTCTATTAATGTTGCAATCTTTACAAAATCTAATGAAATCGTTAGGGAAAAATTCACCGCCATTATCAGTTCTCAAACATTTTATTTTCCTTTCAGTTATAAACATAAATATCTTGTTTATTTATTATGTATGTCTTCCATGTAAAATTGTGTGACTTTTAATCTATTTAAAATCACAATTCTGATCACTTTTAATATTGTAAAGGTAAAAATTACGTAATGTATCAATTCATTTTAATTGATTATTTTTAAAACTAACTTTTTAACTTAACAATTACATTGTAAAAGTTGTTAATGTGCTTTTAATGCTCCACTAATAGCTTCTTAAAGTTTCCTTCAGGTTGTTTGTCTAGAGGGTTAGGACCTTAGTTTTGTTGCTTCTAATATAAAAATATTTACATTGTATTAATAATAATATAATATTAATATTATAATGTAATAATAAAAATAATAGTTATATATTATATAAATAATTTATACTAACATAAGATGGTATACTAACATAAGATGATGCTAATGCTCAAAGTTTGAATGTGGTTGCCTCTGGGTGGTCTCCATGATCTCAACCAGATTTGGAGGGGCGGGGCTCCAGCAATATGGAAGAGTAATCGAAGGATATGAATTGCAATTTTGATGATTTTCTCGTATGGTTGTATATAAAAATACTAAACCATCTTATGTAATATTTTGGGGGTAGCATACAAGTTTATATCTTGTCAAATTTAGTCACCCCATGTTGTATCTGTGTGTTAAAAATGTGTCACACTTCTATGAATCATTATATCCAAGATTGCTCAAGAATGAGATCTCGAGTGGCGACTCATAGCTCTCTATTCATGGAGTGCAAGGGTTTGTAATGGAGGCCCTCAGATTGATCTAGTTTGTTCCCATGCAAGTACACTATAAAACGAGAGATTCAAAGAGGAAAAGTAAGAGTGATAGTCTCCATGATCATTGCATGCAAATGAAAATGGAAGCTATTCTATATGATAACAATGCAAGAAAGGAAATTAATCTATATAATAACAATGCATGATTATTCTATGAAAGGAAATACAAATGCAAGATTAATCTATGAAAGGAAACATGAATCTAATCTAACATACAAGTGCAAAATTAATCTAAATGGATTGCCATGGGGCATGAAAGAAGAAGACAAGAAGAGAGAAGTTGCAATATCCAAGCTTAAATGCCCAAATTGTCCTCCAAAATTGCTCTCCAAACCTGCAACATAACAATAGCATAAAAGTGGTGATCATCAAATGGGAAGGAGAGGTTTCCTTATAAAGAGAAATGGATGGTAGAGATTAAGAGGAAAAAATAAAATGCTATGATTAAGAGGCAAAAGCCCACCACTTAGGAAGATGTGTAGAAAAATGAACTTTATTTATTTTTATTTAATTTATTTTCTTTTTCAACAAAAGGGGCTTTAAGTGGGGGTTTTATTTAATTAAAAGATGGATTTTCTTTTAATTAAATATGATTATTTAATTTAATTAAAAAGGGATATTTTAATTAAATGAGATAATATTATTTAATCAAGAGAGATTTTAATTAAATAAGATAAGATTATTTAATTAAAAATGAATTCTAATTAAATAAGATTATTTTATTTAATAAAAAGGAATTGTTTTCTTTTAATTAAATAAGATAATTGATGAACTGATCAAACCTTAGGAAATATTGAAATAATTGAATTAATTACGATTTGATCAAGGAGATTGATTTGAATTGAAAATGTTGCAAAGCATTGATTCAACAATTTGATAGACTGATAAATTGATAAATGGGGGCCCATAGTCCAACGACCATTTTAGGGTGCATACATTTGCCCCTCTTTGATGAATGTGTGATCTTTATGGGAACACATGTAGTCAAAGAATGCAGTTGAAGTGTGAGATCAATTTGGGATCACAAAACAACCCAGATGTGTGATCTTTATGGGAACACATCAGGACAAAGATAAGTAGATTGAAAAAGACAAGGTCAACACCCCTGTAAATAGGTAATTGACATGTCCAAGATGAGAATCTCAAGTAAGGTTTCCCCAAGCAAAGCAATTGATAGGATTGATAATGCTGAATCAAGGATTGAATTTTGATAGGTACTGCCCCCTCATGATTGAAATTGAAATGAGATAGAGTAGAAATAACAAATTGATAAATTTGATCAAATCAAACTAAAGATAAGGTTCTTGATGTAAGATGAAAGATATAAAGATCACAAAACCAAGGTAGAGCATCAAGCACGAAAGATTATGCCCCAAGGTTGAATTAGAAGAAAAGAAGTGGGGTGAAGCGAATGGAAGATAGAAGTTTGGAAGAGGTGGAAAGAAATGGAGAGAAGAAAGAGAATTTTCTTTAAGAAAGAGAATTCCCCAAAAGTAATCAGCTTTTTAAGATAGAAAATTTTGATTGAGATCACGAAAGAAGATAAGGAAATGAAGATCAGAACGTGATCACAGTTGATTAAAAGTCCACAAGAAAGATGATGAAAACCCTCGCAAACTCATAATTCAGCCTAAAAATGTAAACTAACATGAGGTCTAACAATGCAAGCTACATGAAAATGCAAAGGTGTACTTGCAATAGAGCAACTGTAACATAGGACTTTCTGTTCATCATTCATTAGATAATGTTAAGGAAGTTATTTTCATCATTGGGCCATTATTAACAGACATCAAAAAATTACACAATCACCACTAGTCACAAATGCAACTATGAAGATATGAATGTGATTTATATCAGATTAGAATGTGGAACGATTCTAACATAAGCATCAAAGACATAAAGGTCAAGATGATTGTGATGTTAGCTTACCCAATTTAATATAGAAAAATCACACTCACATCAAGGCATAAAGGTCAGGATGACCAACATAATAGTTGTGCAAAAATAGTTAAGCACAAAGAAGGAAGAAAATAAAAACATGCCCCATGCCCCAAGTCCTCTAGCTATGCATCCTAGAGAGACTTATTAGACAAGGACACTCAACAAAAATCAATAACAGTCAGCACACAAAGAAAAGATCATGACATAGCTCAATCATTAAGTGTTGTGTTTAAAAATTTAAGTGTGTTAACTGATACTGAGTTCAAAGGATAAGGATCTAATGCTTGCAAGCAGGTAAGACCACATGACAAAATTGGGTAAGACCAAACTGACAAGTATTGAAAAACACTCGATGTCAAGGGTTGTATTGAAAAATACAGTTGGGGTGGTGTTGAAAAACACCATTTATGAGATGTCCCAAAGACTAACGCATCCAAGACACCAAAGCTAACACAATTATGCCCCCTAGAAAAAGACAAAGACCAATTCCAGACCAAGGCAACAAGGACATGGCATGATGGAGAAAGGCTAAGTGTCGCGGACACGCGCTAAGAAACAGGGGTGCAAAGGCCTCAAGTAGCGCCCGTTTCTAGGTTTTCACCACTTAGATTTTATTACAATTTTTTTCTTCTTTTTTTCAGGACTTTTTATATTTTTTTTTGAATTTTTGCTACCAAGGCACCTGTTTCCAGGGTTTCACTAAGGCACTTTTTCTATTTTTTTTAGAATTTTAGAATTTTTTGATTTTTTCATATTTTTGGAATATATAATATTTTTTGGAGATACATCAAAGCGTCTATTGCTAGGTTTTCACTAAGATGATCATTTTTTCAGGACATTTTCTGATTTTTAGAATTTTTAAAAATGTATCCTTTTTTGGATTTTTTTAGGATCAATAATTATGTACAAAGGATGCCCCCAGATAGAATGGGCATCAAATTCCCAAGGAAGATCACATCGTGCAGTCCCAATGCTTATCAAGGTGGAGGAAAGGAGGGATTAGCAAGCTGGTGGAAGAGATGGAAGACAGGAGAATGAAGCAAAGAAATCCTCAAAGGAAAACTCCTCAAGAGTACCCAAGCTAGGAAAAAAAAGAAACATCATGTAAAACACATTTGGACAAGCAATGAAAGGCCAACATAGGATAAGTCACAAAATCATAATGCAAGAGCAGGAAAGGATGCAGTCCAAAGGAGTAGACATGTCAAGAGGCTTCATAGCACCGTATTTTACTCTTTTTTAATTTTATTATTAGATCAAGACCAAAGGGGAAAAGGATAGTGATAGAAAAAAATGAATGGAGGAAGATAGATACGAAGGCTAAACATGAAAGGAATGAAAGCAAGGTCATTGTAAGATAGCTCACAAGATAGCCCAAATGTTCATGTATAGATTAACATTGTCAAGATCAAAGAGAGAATACAGAATGGATGAAAGATGTAGAAGAACTATGCATGATGCCTGATTGCCAGGTTTTCATCACGGTACCTATCCAAGGCACCACAAGGGAGTGGTTTTCACCATAGGATGAAATTATTTCTCTTTAATTTTTTATTTATTTTTTAATAATTTTTTTTATTTATAATTTTTTGATTTTTTTGGAAGAAGGCAAGCTTTTTAGATAATGCTCCTTGAAAGGATAAACCATGATATGCCAAGGATCGAAAATGATATGCTCAAAGATACTGATAGGGAAAGGAAGATGAAAGAGAAAAATGGAGGATAAGGTTTTATGCAAAGCAAGTGAGATTGGAAGATAGGAGGAATAGACAAATGAGGAAAAAGGATAGAAGGTAGAAGGATAGTGAATGGAATGATTGTGACAAGGTAGATGGAAAGGAAGGCAAGATCAATGTCAAAACACACCTTGAAGGGTGGTGAGAGGATGGAGGAAATGTGAATGAAGGAATACATGAAGGAATATGGTGAATGGATAATAGAGGTTGTGGTTTAGG
Organism: Thuja plicata; assembly: GCA_018584345.1. Lineage (NCBI taxonomy): Eukaryota > Viridiplantae > Streptophyta > Pinopsida > Cupressales > Cupressaceae > Thuja > Thuja plicata. The sequence continues at coordinate 6,376,592 of MU223224.1, read as the reverse complement.
CACATGGAATGAAAGAATGTTTTTGGAAGAATATGAAGTGGAAGCCTTTGGAAGCTTGAATGTCAACTTCACTTGTTTATCAATATGATACTCTTTCAAGAGAGTCTTTGGAATCCATATAGTCGTAGGGTTTTCATTTATTTTTGATGATTTAGAGAGAATATATTCAATGATGGATTTTGGAACCCATACTTGTCTTGAAGTTTTCTTCTTAGATATCTCTTTTGACTTTATGCCCCCATGTCGATTAGAGGAGACATGGGGATCTTATTTTTTAGGTGGATTCTTGCATTGCTTCTTTTTTTGTATTGAACATTCAAGTTTCTTCCAAAATACTTGGGACTTGTGGAGGAAGAAAAAGAATATGACTAGTTTAGATAGGTGGATAGATGAAAAGGATTCAAGGGTATGCATCTATGTTGATCTTGAGGAAAGATAGGAGATGGAGGGACGTAAGGACCCAAGATGGATGATGAATTAGGAGAGTTAGGAGAGGAAAGTGAAGGGACATAAGG
>MU223224.1:6361609-6375275 GCA_018584345.1 Thuja plicata | reverse complement strand
TTAGGACCTTTGTTGGATGAAGGATTTGTGAAAGATTTGAAAAACTTGGAGACTTTAGGAGATGTATGAGTATTGGAGGAAGTAGAGGATGGAAGGGAATCATCACAAAACAAAGGTTCATCATTAAAATGAACTTTCTCGAGAGTGTAATCTTTATTTTCAGCATGAGAATCCTTAGAGGAACGATTCTTATAGTATTTACATTTATAATCAGCATGGTGAGCTTTCTCTTCCTCAATAGAAGTATATGTATCATCCAGGTATTGCTCACAAAAATTATCAAAGTCTCTTTCAAAATCAGAATCATATGGATCACCATCACAATCTATCCAATGTGAACACCCATTACCAGTAAGAACGAGCACACGACTAGGAGGATTTTTAGGAATAGAGGTTTCATAGGTATCACTATATTGTCCATCATCATAGTCATCAAAGATGGGTGTGTCACTCTTCGTGGAAGAGGCATCACAAGGATTATCACATTGCTCATTATGGAATGTCTTGAGAAGAGAAGTAAGACTCTTGGGAGAAGTAGAAGAAGAACAAGATCATGGAGAAGAGGAAAGTGAAGACCTAGTGGAGGAAGAAGACTTGGATGATGAGGAAAGATGAGAAGAATTAGAAGATGAAAGACATTTGGAAGGAGGTTGTGACAAGATCATGTGTATGATCCTAGCAAAGGCATCTGATTCAATCAATTTTTTTTTATTTTTGTCATAAATTTATTACTCATGCAATTTTTGGAGGAATAATACTCATCAAATTGACCAATGAGTCCGAGATCATCTATCTTCAAGAGAGGTTCCATAATAAGATAGTTGAAATCCATGGTTCTGGAAGAGAAGGAATCAAGCATGGGAGTGACAGAAGAGATGAATAGAAGAAGGTAGACTAGATAATAAGAGGAAAAGAAACAAGAATACGTGAAGATCTTAGGAAGAAGAGGAAGAAGCATGAAGGAAGAAGAGAAAGGATGGAAATGGAAGACTAGGAAGACATGGGAGATATGGAAGAAAGAAGACCAAGAGTCATTTTGTGCAACTTGATACTATTTATGTTCATTTGGATGCTGAGAAACATGTCATAGCACTTTTGGGGAGATCAATTTAAGTTTTCATCACACTGTTTAGGCAAAGAGGATATAGTTTCGCATGACAAAGTTCTTTTTTGTGCAAGGATTCTCACAAGACCACATGAAATTTTGAATTCTAGCATGAGGAAACAATAGACTGGTGTGGCAGAATGATAGAAAATTTGACAACAACAGGTAGGATATTGCGCGACGATTCTCACAGAGCCGAGCGAGGAAATGCGGCGAGCCGTGCGAGGAAATAGTTTTCTCTCGTGAGGGTTCTGACAGAAAGGAACCAGAACTTAGTTTTGTTTATTTTAATTGACCAACTAGATGCATTAATATATTTTATCATGAATCACGCATATAAGACAACAATCAAGGAGTTCAAGCAATCAATGTCTTCAAACAATGAGCAAGGAACAAAGCAACCTTGCACATGAACATGGATAGTGTCATATTATTTCTACTCCCTAAAGATTCTACTTGTGTATGTTCTCAAAATATTTTACAATCACGCACATAGTCCTAGAAAAGAAAAAGTTGGTTGCACTATGGTTCTTAGTAATGGTTTTACTCTGCAACTTTTTCAATCTCAAGTGGGTGAAATTCAATTCCGGCGCACCGAGGGTTTGACATAGTTCAAGAATTTAATCAATCAAGAGCTACTGAGGAGATCTGAAAACCCAACAAGAAACTACACCTGTGGAGATTTATTCCACAAGGACATTTATATAGTGGTTGTTGCTACCATGGAAGAAATGACTATTCCCTCTTGAGGTTCTATCCACATGGTTTACCCAATAAAGGGAGTGTCCACTACGGTTAACCCTCTCTAACAAGGAAGACTCACAATATGGACCACATGGGGACTTAGTTCAGATTCAAGGGTTCCAAGTTTCTGATTCTCCCAAAAGGGAAAATAGCATAATCCTCTAGCCTCTTCACCTTGCCCAAACATAGTAAGAAAGATTAATTGACCCACTAATTTGAAATCACACCACCCAAGGTTCATAAATCAACAACAATGACCACCAATCTCAAGAGAGAAAGTACCGTCAAAAGTTGAAGACCAAACCAAGTAAGATAATAACAAATCCTTCCCTACCTACAAGGGGATCTATCATCAAGAAGAGCTTCACATGTAAGACAAGCGAATGAAGCCCACTCTCTCAAGATTGCCACAAATAGTGTTCATAGGGCCTAATTACTATGTGAAACATATATGCAAGAAAGCAAATCTAGGTTCATTCTTTAGAGCAGAAATTGGAAATGTGATCTATGAAAGCAAGAAACACTCAAGCTAAACACATGAGAGGTTCATTTTTATTTCCAAAATCCAAATGTTATAGAGATGCAAAAAAATACCTCAAGTCCAATGCAACGTGAACATTTTGTTGTTTATCCACGCAAGTCCAAATCAACAACAACAATAGCAACAACAGATTAGAAATCACCAGAAGTAGTAAACATTAGTGGTTAACAAGAAACAGAGATATAAATATAGCAATGAAAAATAGATCTCTTGTGTGAAATCTCACACGAAGATTCTGACAGTGCCACTTAAAGATTCACACAGTGTCATGCGAAGAAGTGCACAGGCTCGCGCAAAGAAATACACAGACAACAAAAAAGGTAGAAAATAGTAAATAGATCAGATCACTGTCTGGCGTCAAGTGTTGCATGAAAATTTGCACAGAGCCATGCAACGAAACTCCAAGTGTCGCATGAAAGTTTGTACATAATGGAAAAATGTCGTGCCATTTTAAGCAAAACATCGTGCAAATTTTTTTCACAGAGCTGTATAGATAGAAAAATCAGATTTTACAAGAAAAATAAAAGATGAGGCTAGATCTGCCCCATGGTGGGCGCCAAAAAATGTGTGCTAAAAATGTGTCATACTTCTATGAATCATTATATCTAAGATTTCTCAAGAATGAGATCTCGAATGGCGACTCATAGATCTCTATTCATGAAGTGCAAGGGTTTGTAATGGAGGCCCTCAGATTGACCTAGTTTGTGCCCATGCAAGTACACCATAAAATGAGAGATTCAAAGAGGAAAAACAAGCGTGTTAGTCTCCATGCTCATCAAGTATGCATGCAAATGAAAATGGAAGGTATTCTATATGATAACAATGCAAGAAAGTAAATTAATCTATATGATAACAATGCATGATTATTCTATGAAAGGAAATACAAATGCAAGATTAATCTATGAAAGGAAACATGAATCTAATCTAACATGCAAGTGAAAAATTAATCTAAATGGATTGTCATGGGGCATGAAAGAAGAAGACAAGAAGAGAGAAGTTGCAATATCCAAGCTCAAATGCCCAAATTCTCCTCCAAAATTGCTCTCCAAACCTACAACATAACAATAGCATAAAAGTGGTGATCACCAAATGAGGAGAGGTTTCCTTATAAAGAGAAATGGACGGTAGAGATTAAGAGGCAAAAATCAAAGGCTATGATTAAGAGGCAAAAAACCCACCATTTAGGAAGATGTATAGAAAAAGGAACTTTATTCATTTTTATTTAATTTATTTCCTTTTTCAACAAAGGGGGATTTAAGTGGGGGTTTTATTTAATTAAAAGAAGGATTTTATTTTAATTAAATAAGATAAGATAATTTAATTAAAAAGGAATTTTAATTAAATAAGATTATTTTATTTTATAAAAAGGAATTGTTTTCTTTTAATTAAATAAGATAATTTATGAAATTATCAAACCTTAGGAAATATTGAAATAATTGAATTAATTACGATTTGATCAAGGAAATTGATTTGAATTGAAAATGTTGCAAAGCATTGATTCAAGAATTTGATAAATTGATAAATGGGGGCGCATAGTCTAGGCGACCATTTTAGGGTGCATACAGTATCGGTCATATTGTATCGGGTATATTGTATTGGGCAAGGATATCAGGTTTTCTTATTGGTTCTTTCCTGATTGAGCCCTTGAATCAATTTTTATATAAATAATATTTATAGTGGTTATCCCACTTTTGCTTTAAAAAAGAAACATAAGATGGTATAATAATCACGTAATATTAATTATTATAGTTTAATAATAAGATAATATTAAGTATAATATAATAACATTCAATCAAAATATAATAAAAATAATATAATACTAATATTAAATTTTCTAAATATAGTAATATAGCAAGAGACGTGTTGCATCAAGGTCCTAACTATAAGTGTTATATAAAGTATTTATTGTTAGGTAGAGTAGTTGATGGTTGTAGTTAGATTAGTTGTGGCTCTACTCTACCTAACAATACATACATACATATAATAAATGTACATTGATGTATTTATTGTTAGGTAGAGTATGTTAAATTATAGCATCGAATTGTTTAATATAATCATATAATTGATATCATATATATATATATATGTTATTATTATTAATTAATTATTATTATCGCTATTCATAACAGTCGATATATATTAAAAACCGATTATATATTATCAGGTTTCATTAAACACAGTCGTTGGTCGACATAAACATATACACGATAACCATTAGTTAATGGTTATCATAACACATTGTTAATGTATTATGATAACCATTAACTAATGGTTATGCGAACACCTATTCACAATGCGCCTCCACATGAAACAATGCCAGCCTATACACGGCTGTGTAAAGGCATGAATCGACGTGGATTTAGCCACGTAGAGTCATGACTTTACATAGCCGTGTCCCATCACTCATATACTAATACAAATAGTGTGGGCTGATAAAGACAATCAATCACGGTGGCATTGTCTTCTCTCAGCAACATACTAACAATCAGTAATATATATATATATATATATATATATATATATATATATATAATCAGTAAAAGTATATATATAGCATTCAACATAATTATAATAGTCAGATTTTCTCTATTTACGATCTTAAAAAACTAACATGGTATCAGAGCCTCAATAGAAGGAAATCTTTCAAGACTAAAATTTATATTACTGATTGTTTAATATAAAAGAAAGAGAAAGAAAGAAAAAAATGGCCAGCAGTATCAAAGTAGAAGACAGACTCGAAGGAGTGTCTAATTTCTTCTCATGGAAAATTCAAATTCTTACCTTGCTTGAAGAACTTGAGTTAGATTCTTATGTTGAAGAAAATACAAGCATGCCGGAAGAAGAAACAGAAAAAGCAACTTGGAAAAGACGTAACAACAAAGCCAAGAATATTATAATTGATTCTGTAAAAGATCATATTCTCCCCTCCATAGCAAGACTTAAAACCACCTATGAAGTATTCAAGACCATCCAAGAAACATTTGAGATTAACAATACTAGCAGATTGCTTACACTTAAACAACAACTACTAAATCTCAAAATGAGTAAAGGAGAAACCATTACATCTTACTTTCTTCAAATTTCAAAACTAAGGGATCAAATCTACACCATTGGAAATAATGTTGATGACATGGAGCTAACTTTAATAGCCCTTAGAGGATTACCCATCACATGGGAATCATTTATTCAATGTATAATAGGGAATCCCTCCCTACCCAAGTTTGATCAGCTCAAGAATGACTTCCCGGGAGGTCACCCATCCCATTACTACATAGTTGAATACTTATAGCAATATCACAATTTGACTTGCTGTGGAAAATACCTCTTACTTATCAATTGATGAGATTAAGAGGCTTTCTAATGAATGGTTCATAAGGCACAACACTTGCTGAAGGTTTTGCAAATGGGGTTTCAAGCAGAGTAGGCTTAACCATGGAGAGAACTTCATAGTTAAGTGCGCTCAAGCTGGAGTAGCATTAGGATGGGTGACCTCCTGGGAAGTCCCAGTGCTTCACCTCTGTGAGCATTACCTAGATGCAATGAGTGCTAAGTGTTCCATTCATTCTCATTAGAGATGGGTTCTTGTGAACCACTACTCATGAAATATGGGTCAATGAGTTTGACTCAAAATACTACACAGCTGAATCCTGATAGCAATATCACAATTTGACTTGTTGTGGAAAATAAATCCTACTTATCAACATCAATATTATTAAAAAGGGGATTAAATAAAGAAAAAAATAAATAAATAGGAAATATTTGATTTAAGGCAAAACCATTGTATTTAAAGGAGAAAGGGAAGTCTTAATGGGAAGGTTTCTTTTATAAATACTAAAACAAAGGAATGGTTAAAAAAGAGGAACGAATAAGTTTAGGAGAGAAATTTCTTAGGGGAGGAATTCGCTTTGCCTAAAGTTAAGGAAGAAAAGTTTTTGAACATTTGTGATTTTAATTTAATCATTTTTGGGAATTCGTAAAGAGGAATTCACAGGAGGAAGTAAGTTGATTTGCTTCAGATTTAATCATTAGATTTCCATCCGGGCATGCAATTTGTTTGACATGTTTTATTTATGCTTCAATAATTTTTTTTGGTTGTGTATTCCGAGAGTTAGTATCCACTACTTTAGTGTAATGTTTCCATCTTTTTTTTACCCAATTAATAGCTATTCTCTCTATCTAATTTATTTTGTACATGTAATCACGGTGAATTGCAAAGTACTATAAAAGTATTTGCATGGATTACTTGAACTATTTTTTTAACAAATCTAATGTAGCATATACCTGACAATCTTTCTTTAAGTTTCTAAAGTCTTTTCCATAGTTTTTAAGCTGACAATGGTTAAGGAATCCAAGTTTCAGCCAAGATTGCATACGTATTTAAGTTATAAAGCCCATATATCAGTTCATCCATTTAGTGTAAACCCCATAATCTTGGAGCATTCTATTGAGTGCATGTTTACCCATATAGAAGAAATGACATCATCTACAAAACCCCCTTCTTCATGCATTTGTAGCATGCATTTTGATTTGGAATCTGCTGATGGGTGTGGGATTCCAACCCTCAAGTTTTGTTAATGTCTAGAACTTTTTGAACACCTAACCTTAGAGTTTTGGGTTGCAAGGGTACATCCGTACATTATCTATTAAACATTGGAGGAGGATATTTTCATAGTGGATGCCAACATTGGAGATCACAATTGGCCAATTTCACTGTTACCTTGGAAGGAAGCATTGGAAGGGAATAGTATAAGACTCTTTGTTTAGTTTGGTCTTCATGAATTTATGGTAGCCTATTAAATATTGGAGGATGGAGGAGGATATTTTCACAGTGGATACCAACATTCAAGATCATAATTGGCCAATCTCACTGTTACCTTGGATGGGAGCATTGGAAGGGAATAGTCTAAGACTCTTTATTTAGTTTGGTATTCATGCATTTATGCTAGCCTATTAAATATTGGAGGAGGATATTTTCAAAGTGGATGCAAACATTGGAGATCACAATTGGCCAATCTCACTGTTACCTTGGAAGGGAGTATTGGAACGAAATAGTCTAAGAATATTTTTATTTAGTTTGGTCTTCATGCATTTATGGTAGCCTATAATACATAGGTTTCAGATCTAGAGAGGGCATAAAGGTTAATAATTCAAATCTTATAGCTCCCAATTTAATTTTTGAACAAGTCAACCAAAACAAAAGGATATATAATTGTTGGCACACGTGTCATTTCACATTCATGTGTGGTGTGAATGACTAGAGTGGAGGTTCAAAAGTTGTAGAAGTAATATGTTGAGGGTTCATATCCCATTATTCCTTCTCATTTTTGAGGATATTAATTAAATGATTAATATATATTGAGGATATTAGTTAAATATGTTAGAATAATTGAGAAAGTGGGGGGGGGGGTGAATTAGTGGCCTAAAAAATATTCCAATAAATCAACCTAAAAACTTAGTACCACAATATTAAGACTCTAGTTATCTTCAGTCCTACAAGATATATGCCTTCAAATAATCATATCAAATAACTACTGCTCGGAGTTCACTATTAAACCTTATTCTTAATGTTTACCGAATAGCAGTCTTTCATTTAACGAAAAAATAGTAAATTGCTTAGTGTATACCGATTAATCTAGATTAGTTATGTGTAATGCAAAACACTAAAGTAATGACTCATAAACTCATTGACACAGATTTTTAACGTGGAAACCCTGTTAAGGGAAAAACCACTTGGGACTGGTAACCCAAAATTTTAACTCTTCTGAAGTGAGCTCGGTGAAGAGCCAACCATGTTAAAGGTTACAAACACACTGTTAGGTGTGACCTTGTTAGAGGATTTAAATAGAATAGTTTGTCACTTGATATTGGGCATCTCTATGCTACCTTCTATGACCAAACCCTGTGTAGTTTTTCAAATGATATATGAAATCTCATGCTATCTTTATGATCAAAATTTTGATACTCCTTGGGATGTATCTCAATATAGAAAGGATTGTTAAGTCCTGCTCGGTTAAGAGACTTTCTGAATCAATGGTTAAACTGAAATAGTAAATGATCTGTCCATACATACAAATTATACTTTTAAATTTTCAGATCTATTGTAAGCTCATAATACCTTTCTGATCAATATGTATTTTCAATACCTTTGCTCCACTTCTTTCTGCTTGGTGATGTTGTGCTTCTCTGTTGCTCGGTGTCTACAGAAATATTTAGCTGTCTCCTTAGCATGATTGATCAGGACTGTATGAATTTGTTCTTCATCAGTTTCTCTTCATCATCCTTCTTTTTCATTCACTCCCCTAATTCATAATGAGTTAGATTGTCTCTTTATAGACATGATATCACCATTTCTCACTTATTGATTTTCTTTTTCTTGGCGTGATTCACAATCTTAGCCAATCTTGATTTAAAGCATAACTCCTGTTTTATCTCATAGAAATCTTCTTGCCAACTGGATAAAACAACTTTAAATATTTTACTTATATTTGGCTTTAACTTGTCGATAAAAAAATGTTAACAACTAGTTAAGTCTATCTTTAGGTCTGTCAGCTAAGTATTTTGTCATTTCTGAACTTTAGTTCCTTTCGGTGTTTTAACTCTTTGATAGCTTCGGTGAACACTTCAGTTCTCCTCAGGATTCTCCGTCAGTGTTTTGTGACCGTCAGGGTTGTCTATCCGTCGGGCATCACTGCAAAGTTCTGCTCGTCGGTTAACACTGTAATTCTGGCCATTGGTAATTCTTGTGATTCTTCTCGTCGGTAATGCTTGTCAGTTTCTTTTCTTGGGCATCACTGTGACTTTGCTCTTAGTTTTCTCTATCTGTCGGGTTCCACTAACCATCAGTATTTGAAGTCACTTAGTGAATGCTGGTCTTTTATGCATTACTGAAAGCATAATCTTTATCTATCTGATTCTCTGAAGTCTTTGACACATTGTATATAACCGATCAGATTATATCAAGTTGACATCAATGACACTACAATCCATTAACTGATTTAATGTCTCACATTATCTTTCTGCATTTTGGTGATCAACTTAACATCTTCAAACATTCAACTAGTTACATGTCATCAAAATAATTAATATATTTATATGTAATGCATAAAGAAGGAGCTTAATTAATATGCATAATAGTTGTTAAGAGGGAAAATTAATAAAAAATAAGAAAATGATCATTTGATATGTTATATTTTATGATTTGAAATTTAAATGCTCATTAAATGACACCCATTGAGATGATCACTAATATAAAGAAAGAATAGGGAGATTTGTATATGCCTTTCCTTGAAATGTATGTATACGTGGATTTGAGTACCTTATATTCTTAGTCTTTATGTTTGAATGTAATTAGTTTTACGGTCATTGATAGTATAAGATGATTTAACTAGTTCCCTTTTGTATTGCATTTTGGGACTTAGTTTCATAATTTAAGTTACATGAGGGTCTTGTTTATGTAGAGCCTCCCTCGTTCCCCTTCTATGTTTGACATCCCAAGGAGTGTGGATTGGATTTATTCTTGTATTCATGACTATGTTGAACCCTTGTGAGATTGTACCCTCGGGGAGATTTGTTGCCTACTTGATTTATGAGACCTTCCTTGGACTTGAGATGCGAGGTGAGGTTCTGTTATGTTCTGATATGACTGATTGCGATGATCTTTTGAGGATGTAATATTATTGTGAAGGGCTTGTATGTGATCCTCTCAGCTCAGTTTATCCTTTTTCTCATTCTAAGACAACTACTATAGTTGTACTTGGTAATTGGAGAGACCCTACTCCAGGTCATCATAGCAATCATTTTATCTTTATGATGGACCTAGTATGTGAATTCTTTATGTTGATGCATTATGGATTTATACTTTATTGGACCAGACTAGATTTTGGTGCACTATATTTTTTCCCTTACTCATGTTAATTATTCTATGATACATTATGTTGCATTAGGGGTAATTGGTTTAACTGATCATTATAGAAATGCAGTTGAGTCTTTGATTTGTGTGTATTGATTTGGAATAAGGAAAATGTATTCGCAATAGGAGGAGTTTTGATTCTAATAAATGATAGGTGCTTAAATGCTATTTGTATGAGAACATGAATTGATCAATTGAGTTGAACCATGATTGACTATGTAGTGATGTTCATTAAATGATTAATAGGATAATGCAATTTAGTATTAGATTGGTTAAAGTAAATGGTTAACATGACAATGTTACAATGAATTATTATTATACGCATTGTGGCTAGTGGGACTAGATTATTATTATGATGATGCAATTGGATTAAACTATATTGGAATGTGAATTGTGTTCTAAAGTAAAATAGATGTCAATTGGGTATTATATGATGATTCAATCCTGCATATTCTTAATGTGTACCTATTTCTTCGCTAGGAAATTGATTTATGAATATTGTTTTGGATAATTGGTGAATTGTGTGAATGTAGTTGCAAAGGATATATGCTTGAATGTTGTCAATTAATTACATTGATTATATGTATGGTTTTTCTTTGGACTATTGATATTTGGATCTAGTTGTGCAAGAAATTGAACATGGAATTAAATCGGGGAACCAAGGTTAGAACATTGTGAAATTGGTGAAAGCCAAGGTTATGTCTAATAAGGAGACAAAATCTCATCGTAATGTGCTTTATTTCATGATTGTCTATGCTTGAGTGTATGATTGTAAATTGTAAATTGTTAATCGTGAATTATAAATTATGTAGGCACCCAAGTGGATATGCCATATGTCTTTGTAATGTGAAATTGTGAAGTGTCACTTGACACTTGCATTGACATGTCCACTTGAGGATTGGATGGAAACCAACCTAGGTTATTACCATATAGGATTCTCATGTGAACCTCTTGGTTAGAGAGCTTGAGGTATGGTCATATCACTTGGAATTCGTAGGTGAGTTTAAGGTAATTTTTTGAGGGGTAAAAAGGACACCTAGGGTTGAGTGTGGGTCATATAGGAGGCCCACTTGGTATACCTATGGGTAAGGGTCATTTTTAACCCTAGGAAAACTCATAGTTGACTTGAAGACCCTTCTAAAATTTGGATTTCCAAGATGGACGGAAATCAACTTTTAGAAGCATGGTCTTGGATAAACAACCCTCCAGTAAGATGTAAGTTACTTGTTCCACTTTTTGAGTCACCTTTTCTAATACATATTTTAAGAAACCTTGTAAGGGGATTTTGGGAAGACCAAACCAATAGGATTCATAACTTCTTCCAAGAGAATTGTGGGAAGTGTGTAGAGCATTTTTAGGGGAGGTCCTCCAAGACTTGGAGTTTGAACACCCACTCTTTAACTTTAAAGACTTCTAGAATTAGTGGAGATTTTGAAAAGAGGAAGGACTTGGACAAAAGGACGTTCTTCTTCAACTCTTTCCATAAGCTAGGATCTATGTTGGTGGATGCTCTTCATTTTTTTTGTTTTACTTGTTTAATATGCATGGGTGTTGAAGAAACTATAGTGGAAATTGTTGTGTGCTTGCAATGGAAAATACATGGATGTGTCTCTTGTTGTATTGTGTTTTTCGTTTGTGATGTGTTGTAAGATTTGTGTATGGGAGTCTCAAGACACACTCACCCTTAGGAGGGTGGAGTAACCTTTGGGGTGAAGGGATTTTGGAAAACTTGTGGGTGTAGAGTCTCTCCTCATGGAGAAGAGGGAGAAAACATGGAGCATGGGCTTCATGATGCCATATTTTTGTTATGCATTGGGGGTCATAAGGTTGGTATTTTTGGTTTGTTTCCTTGGGAGTCATAAGGGGTGTGTATATGTGCACTGAGGAGATCTATGGTATTGTTTGAGAAGGCATTGAGATTCTTCTTCATTTTGGCATTCTCTTCATAAGGTACTTGATCCACCTTCACCCCATGCTTAGGGTCTTTGTGAGACCCATTGTGAAGACTTGGAAGGGAGTCCTTTGTGGATTATTGTTCCATTGAGGTTGCTAGTTTTGTATGAGTGTAACCCATCTCTCCTTGGTTCCCCAAGCTCGGGGGTGGTTTCTTAGAAGCCTAGGTTGGGAGGTGAGCGTCCATGGTCAATCCTTTCATATATTTGCAGGTTTCTCTTGCTTGGATTCTTGATGAAAGGAAGAAAAAGTTTGGAAATGAAAGACTTTGTGTTGAAAGCATCATTGTGTAAATGTGAAAGCCTATGTGACTAAAGTTGTATTTTTTTAATAAAAAAGAAAAAAAAATATGTGCACTATGTAACTTGTAAGTCGAAGAAAGTTATTTTTACTTTGTATAGTTAGTTGTTGATTTATAAGTGAATGTATTCAAAATAAATATTTATAGAGGTTCTTGTTGAATTTTAGTGTTGTGATGAAAATGTGTAATCTTCAAAAGATTGGTATTATGAAAATGGTTTATGAAGTATTGTTGTGTATCTTGTTTTCAATAGAGTGAGGATTCAAAAAGAAATTTATGTTATTGCAAGAATATTTAAAGAAAGCTTGCATATTCTAGTTGTTGATTCATGCATTGATTTTTAGAAAAAAAAAATACAAACATGAATTCTGATTTTTATTTCATAACAACAAGAACAAAAAATAAAAGAAAATATAGACATGATTCAGATTTTTTTAGATAACAGCAAATGAAATTTTGTTTTTGTGCATCTAGTTTCAAAAAGGTAAATACTTTTAAATGAATGTAGTATATATATATATATATATTATTGATGACAATTATTCAATTTTGTATTGTCATTGATGTTTACACAAGTATAGTGATGTTTACACAAATGTCTAATCCTATCTGAGCACAGTCAGTGTCTGCTGAGCTCTCTCGGGCATTAAAGATGACCAAAGTATTTTTTAGTTCTAACCGAGTTCACTTGGGCATTATAGTGTTGGTCAGGTGTTGAAGGATTTCAGTATTGACCGAACAAAACAGTTAGTATCAACCGACTAACAGTGGACTATATTTTTTGGATAATTATGTTAGAATGAATTTAGAATAACTGAGAGGGGAGGGGTGAATCAGTTATCCTCAGGTCTAGATGTAGCTAATAAAAATTTCTATATTTCAGATCTACTCGACAGCAGTAGCATAAGTCAACAACTTTAATCATGCAGTTTACTGTCTATTGAAATTAGCTTGTAGAGACATAACAATAAAACAAACCATAAGCATTTATACAAGTTGACACAAGTATTTAACGTGGAAACCCAATATGGGAAAAACCACCAGTAACATGCTACCAAGTTTTCACTCTTCTGAAGTGAGCTCTGTGAGGAGCCAACCCTGTTAAAGGTTACA
>MU223224.1:6304433-6355866 GCA_018584345.1 Thuja plicata | reverse complement strand
CTTTCACTCACAAGCAGCCCATAACACTTAGGTGCTTCACAAACTAGGATTTGGCTTGTAGCCTTTTTCAGAGACAAATTTAGACATAAGTCAAATGTTTCCCAAATAAAGTGTTAAGTGGATTAGGGATTATAGTACCCTTTATGGCCTTAATAAACATGCTCAAGCACCAAGGATTGGAAACAAAGAGAAGACTTTTCTGTCATAACTTTTAGACCGGGCTAAGAGGCCTAATTAGGCCACTTTAACAAAGGAAGTACCCTTTAAACTTATCATAGAGACTTAAAAACACTTGAATTCGATGGGGAATGGTCAAAAATTCTTAAATCCATATTTTTGTGCCTGGAATCAAAGTTTAAGGCAGTCAAATTACTGCTGTCCTCACAAAACTGGGGGTCACACATGCAGATGTGCCCCTAGGGCATCAACGTTCTCACTCCAACCTACATATTTTCATCCAAAAAAAAAAGGAAATCAAAGTAAATTGTTAGCACAATAATTCCACCAAAGGGTTTTAAATTCCCATGGTGGAATCTTCCAGAATGAGTAAATATGTGTCAAGCCCTATTTTAAGAAGCCAATTCACAGGCTGTAGGAGTAAAACATGAATAACTTTTGATCTACAGGGTTTCAGGACCTCAAACCAAGTGAAAAAGAAAGATAAGATATAGGAGAATCCAAAAATGTAATCCTTCCTACTCCAGGAGTCCGTACACATCCGTACCACATAGAAAACCTCCAAAATCTATAGGAAAAAGGTGTATTTTAATGATTGAAAATGAAAAATTACATATTATGCCTTCCACCCACCTGAAAGGGCTGTTTGAAGGCTTCCCCCATCAGTTCTAACTGATTTTTAAACAATCTAACCGTTGGGGGTGTTAATTATATCATTTGGCAAAAGTTGTCAAAGTTGCTAAGCAACTTTGACAACATTTTGTGCAATATTTGCAAAACTAATGACCAAAGTTGGTCCAAACTTATTCTAGTGATCCAACATGGATCTAAGACCCTAAAAACATGAAAAAAACTAAAATCCTATGATTTTAGGCCTATTGACCATTTTTGACCATAGTAAGCCAAGGGCTCATAATTGTGCCAATCCTAGAACTAGGCCTCACAAATTGGTCTAGGTGCCTAACTAGACTAAACTAGATATGTTTTAGGACTCTTAGAGTCATTTCTTGTTGGGTCTAGGGTTGGTGCTCCTGCACCATTCACATTCAGCAGCACACCTCTTGCACACCAAATGAATAACCCCTTGAGGTTATTATATACCTCTCTATCTAGGTCAGATAAATCTTTTTCCGCTTAAACAAGATTGTAGATCTTAGGTTAGGTCAGATCCAACAGATCATTCCATCTTTGCATTACATTTAATTCTCCAAAGTATTCTCTAATTAAATCTTGAAACCATGCATTAATTACGGTTACCCATACATTAAATGATGTGGATCAATCATTAATTAACATTACATATCCCAATAAAATTAACTAAGTTAGCCAGAGATCTCAAATCTCATCATTAATCCAATTACCATAAGTCAGCCAACATCATTGTTTTCACTCATAAATTTTACTGATCCTTGACATTGAACAAATTTTCTTGTCACGAACAACTTTGCTCGGCACAAGCCAAACTTTGCTCGACACAGAACAACCAAAAAAACTGTCTTTGAAAGATAACAACTAATTGCTTTGCCAGAGTGCCAACTGATCAAGTACCCTTTTATTTTCCTTAACTAAACCATTCACTTGGTCTTCTTATTAAATGTTCTTCATCAACAATAGATATGGTACTCAAACAGATAAAAAAAGTCTCACCAGTTAAGGTTTGACAACAATGACAAAATAACAATTGCTTGCATTGTCACTTTCCAACAAATTAGTTATATGCAACTGAAAAAAATGAGTTTTATTATTTATTTGGAAGGTTATCAAGGCTGACTTTCCAAGGCTTAACATATATATGTAAGGTCAAGTTTGGATTGAATTGTGTGAGATAACGAGATAATAGTGGGATTTCATATCAAGTGTGATATGAAGAGTGAAGGTGAAATTAGATGGGATTCTGATTGAGGACATAACACAGAGGACTGTAATAAAATATCTGATCAATGAGGATCAAGTATTTAATCTAGAATAGAGATCTAAATCAACAAAGATAGTTGATTATCAAAACAGGTCAATCCATTGTTGCTCTCTAACAATTTTAGCAGTGATAAAATCTCTTAACAGAGTAGACTTAACAGTGTTTTGTAAATCCTCTAACAAGGTGACATTTCTACATTAAAGTGTTTGAAGACCTCTCACAAGGCCTTTCCTTACAGGGTGATTAAATCCCCTAACCAATTCACACCTAATGGTGTGTTATCGTAACCTTTAACAGGGTTGGCTCCTAACAGGGCTCACTTCACAAGAGTGAAAAATAGTGACTAGTTGCTATTGGTGGTTTTTCCCATATTGGGTTTCCACGTTAAATCTTGGTGTTATCTGTGTACATTTAATTTTCTTTATGGTTTATGTTTCTGCAATTAATTACTAAAGATAATCATAGTTAATATCTTAATATTTTCTATGTTAACCGAGTGACTGTAAAATATCTATGTTAACCGAACAACAGTGAATGATTCATTTAGGACATCTAAGGGACTTGGATTTGTTTATGTGGTAACTGATTCACCCCTTCCCTCTTAGTTACTCAACTCATTTCCAATAATTAGTATAAGAACTGCAAGTTCTTATAGGGAAGGTTTAAAGGCCTAAGCTAAAGATCAGAGATGTCTTACAGAAGGGAGATCCCTAAGCTCAACAAGGACAACTTCGCTGCATGGCAAGATTTGATGAGGCTACATCTATCTACTATTGGAGATACTGGTTTATGATTCCTGGATCATAAGTATGTGGAACTACTGAGACCTATGTTTGTGGATCAGATGATGGAAATGAAGTATCACAACATAATGATGATTGATATAGCCTCTACACTCAGCTATTCTGAATTGGATGAAGTCAAGGACTGCCCTACTGCCTTTGATATGTGGAACAAACTGCATGATATCTATGGAGAAGATACAAATGTAAAGAGAGCCAAAGTAGAAAGTATCAGAGGACAATTGATATGATGAAAATGAAAACAAGAGAAAACATTAAAAAATACAGTGAAAGAATCAAGAAAAGTGTTAGTGCAATCTGAGCTGCTAGTGGAACAATTGAAGACAAAATAGTATTCAGAAAGGTATTAAGAACTTTATTTCCTATCTATGCAATTAGAGTTTCAACTATTCAAGAGATAAGATGCAGTAATGACATAACTCTAGATGGATTGATTAGAAGATTATCATCTTTTGAGTTGGATAACTTTGACAATTATTATCCTAACCCTCGCAATATTGAGTTATTGTTCAAAGCTAATTAAATTGAACCTTGGAAAGATGAAAGGAAAACAGATTGATAGTGATAGTGATGATGAGGGTCTAGAAATCATTGAAGCATTACTTGCATGGAGAGCTGCAAAAGGAAAAGGACAATACAAAAGAAGAATACCATTTATTTTCTTTTCATGTGATGAGGTTGGTCACATTGCTACTAAATGTCCGAACAAGGAAGACAAAGGTGAGAAAAATTTCAAAAAGTATAAAGGCAAGAAAGATTACAAAAGCTACGAAAGCTACAAGGACAAAGGGAAGAAATCTTATTATATTTCTAAAGATTCTAATAGTGATGAAGATGAAGATGAAATGGTTTACATTGCTATTAAGGATGAGTCAGATAGTGAAGACAATGAAAAGATAACACTATACTCTCATATAAGTAAGAATGACACCTGGATAATTGAAAGTGGTTGTTCTCCCAACATGACTGGTGATAAAATAAAATTTGAACATCTTGAACACTATGATGGTGGGAGTGTTATTTTTGGGAATGATGAACCCTGCTATGTAAAAGGTAAAGGTTGTATTGCTCTTACTGAAGGAATCAAATGTGATAATGCTTATTGGGTTGAAGGACTAAGGCGTAATCTACTAAGTGTGGCATAGCTGAATAACATTAGTTTCAAGGTAGAATTCATGAATGGTAAGGCCAATCTCCTAGATGGTAGAGGAAACCTAGTTGGAACTGGCAGAAAAAATAAAGGTAATCTATTTTATCTTGATATTAATGAAAGTTCATGTTTTATTGCACAAGTAGAAGAAAGTTGGTTATGGCATAAAAGTTTGTGTTATGTGAACTTTGACAACATGATCAACATAAGTAAGAATAGAAGAGTAACATGTATTCCTATTCTGAAGAAACCTGAACTAGCAATATGCAAACAATGTCAAATTGGGAAGATGGGCAAAACTAGCTTCAAGAGAAAGAACTAAAATACATAAGAAGTCTTGGAATTGGTGCATACTGACTTATGTGGACCAATTAGAACAACAAGTCACACAGGTGAGAAGTACTTCATTATATTTGTTGATGATCATTCCAAAATGATGACTGTTATGTTTCTCAAATAAAAATCAGAAGCCTTTCAGAAGTTCAAATGGTACCTAGCCAGAGTTGAAAAAGAAACAGGAAAGAAACTTAAATGCTTAAGATCTGATAGAGGAGGAGAGTTCACTTTTAATGAATTCAATGAGTTTTGTAATGAAAGAGGAATCAAAAGATAGGTATTTGCCTTAGGTACACCACAACAGAATGGTATAGCAAAAATAAGAAATAGATCCATTATGGATTGTGCAAGAACCTTAATGATTGAGAAGGATGTTGCTACCAAATACTAGAAGGAAGCCATTAGCACTGCAATTCACACCTTGAACTGAGTTCAACTAAAGAAAGGTACTGAGGAGATACTTTCTAAATTATGGTATGGCTATAAACCTAATGTTCATTATTTCAAAGTATTTAGAAGTAGATGCTACATCTTGAAGGTGTAGACACTAAAAAATGGTTCAATGCTTGTGCCCCCTTTTAACATGTCTTCTATATTGTGTGTTTTATCACCAATATTGTGTCATTATTCTATTAATTAAATAATGAAAAATATTTAATTAATTACTAAAATTTGTCCCTAATTATCATCATATTTTGATCAATTTGATCTTTTGATCATGTCTAATAATGTCATTTTTCATCATTGATCATTTTAATCATGTCAATACAATTAATTCATCTTCTATAGGGGTAAATAATCATTAATTTATTCCCTATTCATAAGTCCTAACCTATGATAAATAAATAAACTTTATTTATCTCAATGATCCCTCTTTTTCCCATAATTAATTAATTATCTAATGTCAAATTTGGAAATTATTATTAATTTCCTAATTTCTAATTTCTAATTTTTCCTAGTTCCTAATTCCTAATTTACTAACATGAGTGGAATCAATTTAAAAATTAATTATTCACTCATACCTCTTTTCTAGCCTTCACTTCCTCAATTTTAGCCTCCACCTTCTATTTTCCTTTTGTCATATTTGTCATAGTTTATGACAAATTTCCCTTTCTTTACTCATTAATTTCTAATTGTGCATTCAATTTGTCATAAGTTGTCATAATTAATGACAAGTTTCCTTTTTCAAATTTGCCAATTGTCATAATTTATGACAATTTCCCTTTTGCACATTTAATTACTAATTTTACAATTTGAGTTCTCATCTTCTATAAATTGAGCTCATTTTGTCTTTCTTTGGTAAGAACCACATCTTTCAAATCTTCTTGTTATCATGCCAAATTGATTTCATGGATAAGTGCAAAATCATCATGGGAGCTACATCAACTCATTTTGAGAAGCAAGATAGGACATTGGAGTCCATTTGAGGGAGTTTTTATTATGTTTATTTGCATATATTTTTAATACTCTTTCTCAATTGCTCTAATGTTAGGATAGGATTATTATTTGTATGCTTTTATAGGTTGTGGTTGCCTTGCATGCAAACATTTTCTTCTTTTTACTCTCCTTCATTTGGTGAACCCGACGTGAACATGCAAAAAATATGATAAATTTGTTTGCCTGCAGGTTTTCTTTGTTGTTTTGTTGTTGCATGCAGGTTTTTAATGATTTGATCATATCTCCTAAATGGTGTGGAATCTAATTCTGAAATTTTTTCTGGAAGTTGGGGATGGTATCGATCCTCTACAGTCTGAAATGCAGATTTTTATGATTCATTTTGTGCATTTTATTCTATTTTTATTATTTTTCATAAAAAATTAATTATGGTCACAAATTAGCAAATTTTTTAAAAAAATTTACATTTCTGGAAATCTCTTCAAAATATAAATGGGGTCTATTCTTTGTGTTTTTTATTTTCACTAATAATAAGGACCGAAATAAACACATCTTTGAAACTGGTCTGTTTTGAAAAATAGAGTCCCTAGAACACAAATTAAGGAATTTTTTAAAATTTCTTACATTTTTGGAAAGCTTATTGATTTTTAGGAGGGGTTATTTCTTTCCATTTCTACTATTCTAGTCTGGAGATATATATAAAAATTGGTTCTTTAGGACTAGGTAAAAAAATCAAGGTGCACTTGTTTCGGCTATTTCAATTGATTTGCATGCTTTTCTTTTGTATGCATGTTTATGTGTTACTAACAATTTGTGCATCATTGTGGAAATCATGTGATGAAGATTGAATCTTAAAAACTACTAATGGTTTCAAATGCAGGATGTTTTGTAGAAGACATTGTGTTTTCTCAAACTCTTGCGCTTGCTTTTACTAGATAGAAAACACTTCACTTTGGTGCTTGAAGTGAAATTTTTTCTTTCATGTGTCTAATGTGTTTTCTAGATTGTAAATCCCTAAGAATCATATGAGTTTATCCTCTCCCCTTTCCTTCTTGGATCTTGGGTGTAAGAGAAACTCATATCATTCTTTTAGAGTGGCTACCTCCCAAGTGCTTTAGTAGAGCTAGTGAGAGTGGATGCCCAACTGGTGATAGGCTAAAGCCAAGCCAATCCAATCGGGATATAAATATGCCATTGCAATTAATCTCTCAATGGACAGGTGTTGAATGTATTATACCGAGAATAAGATCTCCCTCACTACCCTTGTGGTGCGTTAAAACCTACGGAACATAACTTTCGTAGGCTGGGAGGCCTCCATAATGGAGCTAATATGCCACACGTATAACCACTTGAACATATTCCCTTTCTAAACACCATGTCATAGTAGCCAAAAACCTTCTATCTATTGGTGCAGAAGTTCAGAGACCAACTAAGATGCCCCCCACTTTTGTGGCTATTAGTCGAGACAACAATCCCTTGGGAAGTGATGACCCTTGGGAGTTGAACCTTGGAGTGCCTGAGAAGTGAGTGCACATGTAAGGAAGAGCCCATGCCTCCAAGATTCTAGGTTTTCTGCTATTAGTAAGCGTGACTGAACTTTGGTTCAAGTGGGGTTTCAATAGATACTGTCCTTGCTATCCTTAGGTTGTGATGTGTTTGTTTCAATTTTACAACAACCATTCTTCACAACGTGTCTTGTGTGGGTGTTTCAAAATTTTAAAGAGAAATTTCAAAAACATTCCAAACATTCCCAAAATATTCTTGAACACTTTGATTCTTCCCAAAACATCTTGTTTCAAAACCTTGTGAACATATGGAGACCAGAAACATTTGTCTTGGAGCCTTGCAGATTACTTCATTCTTGTGTATTCATAGCATAACCCCTTTTGCATACGTTGCATTAGTATCCTTGCATTTTCAATATTAATCCTTTTGCATTAAGATTGCATCATAACAACATATTGCCTTGCAAAAATCCTCATATTGCATTTAGATCCTTTTCAAATTTTTTGAAAATCCCAAAGGGATTCAAATTCTAGGGTCTTATCTTATGTCATTGAAGAATGAATCTTGACTTGGTCCCTTATTCCCAAATTTCAAACCCCCTATCATTTGGTCTCACTCCATCTTTGTCATGTTGGATTTGACCTAATCCCTTTTTATCCCTTTATCAAATTGATCCCTTCTAAATTCAAGATCCCTATTCACTTTCCTAAGGTTAGGCTCTTAGGTTTGCGATTTCCAAAGATTTTTCAAATCCAAAAAAAATCAATTGCATTAAGCCATAGGTTGCTTTGCATACATCATCCAAAGTCCAAATTTGCATTTGCATAAAGTCCTTGCATATTTACGTTGTATTTTCATCCTAAAAGTCCCTCAAAAATTCCAAAAACATCTTGCATTTGCATAAAGTCATCATGCCAATCTTCACTAGGTTCCAAGCATCCAAAAGGCAACAAGAAACTTATCAACCCATGTTTCCATTACAAGGAAAATCCCAATTAACTTTTGACCAAAGACAAGATATACCTTTGCAACAACAATCTTTTGAGCCAAGGCAAATTACATCAAGACAACCAAACAACCAATTGCATCAAGTCCATTCAAACATGATTCAAAAGTTGCAAACAAAATTGGCTAAAGAAAAGAAGCTCTTGGAAGAGAGGGTTGAAAAGATGATATAGAGTAGAAAGTAGATGGCCAAACTCCTTGGATGTCCAATTGAATCTTTTGGTGAAATTTACACACAATCTCTCATTGAGAAATCAAATATACCAAAACCCATTTTACAACTCAATGAGGCAAATGAATAATTTAACAAGGCCCAATTCAATCATGTGCAAGAGCCAATATTTTTCAATCAAGTCCCAGATCAAGCTCAATTCAATCAAACTTCAAACCAGTCTCCATGTGCTCAAATTTCAAATCAATCATTCAACCAAGTTCCAAATCAAAAATTTCAACCTAACTGTGGCGTAATTCAAATGGGGCCACCACCAAATTATGAACCAATCTTCATTCCAATGCAACCAAGTGATCTTCAAACAATTTCACAACCTATTGTTCCAATCATACAAACAAGAAAATAAATACCAAGATCACAAACAATAACATTGCTTGAGGAACCTTTTGTGTCCTCCAATTCACCACAAATGTCTTATCAAACAAAGAAAAATTCAAATGTGACATATTTTGAACATCAACCAAGCATAATCAATAAGAAACCTTTTGTTGAACATGTTTATTCAAAAAATTCTTTCCAACATGTAAATAATGGTGAGGTATCACAAACGAGACCCATCAAGCAGCGTAAGGTCAAATCCAAAATATTAAATAATTTCTTTCAAAAATTGGATCAAGCAAATAATTTACCCATGTCCAGCAATGGCTCACCCCAAAAAAATCACATGGATGACGTACCTATTTCCCCTCAAGACATTGACCTTCAAGAAACATCCATGTTTCCCTCCACCCCTTCATCCCCACATTCCTCCCAAGAGAAATTTCCTCCTTCCCCATCTAGTGATTCTTCCAACAATGCAACCTTCCAATGGCTATCCATGAAAGAAATCCAAGCTAGTCCTATGCATAGCCCAAGTTCCTTTGAACCAATTTCACCATGCCCTCCAATTTCAATCAAGCCTATCCATGAGAGTCTCATCCAAAGTCCATCTCTCTCATATCCAAACATTGAACCCTTTCAAGGATCCCCCTTACATGTCCAAAGTCATATCCCATGTCAAGAGGATGATAAAAAGAATACAAAAACATGTCTAAAAATATATCAAGATCAAGACCCCTTCAATGACCAATTCTATCCTATTGTTGACCAAGACCCCATTCCCCTTGAGCCTCATTTTGATCCCATTAAAGATGATCTCCTTCCATTCCCAAACCAAGATGTTCTTCCAAATTCCATTTACCTTCCACTTCCTAAGCAAGATCATGATCTCCCTTCCATATCTTCCCATGATCCCTTTCCAAGCCAAGATCAAGGTGTCCCTTCACTTTCATTTTCTCCTCAAGATCCCATCATCCCTTTGGATCCCTCAAAAGATCCCATTATTCCTCTAGATCCTCCTCAAGATCCATCCATCCATTCTTCTCTTTGTCCTAATCCTTCTTATCCCCCTTGTGATTCAAGCACATCTATGCAAGTTGTTCATGAACCCCTTACACTTCAAACGGGTTCCCCTAGTTCTATTGAGTCTAGTCCACCTCATGGTCCTACAATTCCTTTCATATCATTTACACCTCATAATAATGGACTCGCATCTTGTAGCAAGTATTATACTGGTCAAAGAAAGCATTATCAAGTCAAAGGGTTAGACCTCCATGCAAAAGGTATATTGAAACCCTTACATGTCCATGAAAATTCAAATGGCCATGGTCTTAATAATAAATCTACATCTCAAGGAATTGGTATCCCTTCAAAATCCAAATCCAGATGTATACCTCCCCCTTCAACCCTTCCATCCATCTTAGGTCCATATATTCCTCCCTCCACTAGCTTTCAACCCCTTTACCCTTTCCCACATGCAAGTCAACAAAGGCATACACCCTAGAGAACCTTCCATCCATCCATCACATCATTCCTATCCATCCATGAACCCCATTCCTTTTCCAAGCAATTTGGATGTCAAACATAAAGTCTACAAGTCAAGCAATCCATATGCTATCAAAGATCAACATGTCTAGTATAATCAACATGTACAAAAGAAGAAAAATTTGATCCAAAATAAAAAAGAATTATCAAAAAGGCTACAAAGGCCCATTGAGAAAAAAATAAAGTCAAAAGCCATATGGGTTCCAAAATCCATTGTGCAAGCAATATATTCAAAGGACCCACAAAATAATAAAAAATCAAACAACATGTGGATTCCCAAGAAGCTCCTTGAAGCACAGAGTCCCAAAGAAAAGTCAAAATTGGCATCCAAAATTGCTATCCCACCATCTAAATGTCTTCCATCTTCCAAATCCATTTTGGGTCCTTGTGTCCCAAAATTCATATCCATTCCTTCATTAATCCTTCAAAATCCAAAATCTCATTTTCCTCTATCACTCCATCACCCCTCAAGGTGTGTGCCAATGTTGTTCTTACATCCATTCCCTTACACTTCAAAGAAAATTGGCGTACATTCCCTCCATCATCCAACACCTATTTTCCAACCTTTCATTTAACCTATCCAATCCTTTTCACAAAGCTTGCCCTATCCTTATCCAATCACCCACTTCATATCCCTTTTTCATTACCCTACCAACTTATTTGCACAATATCTTTCAAAAGCACATTTCAAAGAGTAAGGTGCTTGAGTCCTTGGTCCATGTCATTTCATGCGTCTAGTTTTTACCAAAAAGTCAAAAAAAATGTCAAAACAAATGAAAAAAGAAAAAAATTAAAAAAATATGAAAAAGGAAAAAGTTGCCTTGATGAAAACCTGGAAAACAAGCATCTTGGCAACAGAAGGAAACAAGAAATGGAAAATTTGATGTAAAAGGTGATGAAGGTATATTCCTAGGCTACTCTAGCAAAAGAAAAGCATATAAATGTTTAAATCTTACTACTCATAAAGTCATAGAAAGTGTGCATGTAAAGGTCGATGAGTTTTCAGAGAGAAATGAAGAACAGAGCAGTAAAGATCCTAAAGACTAAAAAAAATTTGTGTATCATGAACCTGATACTATACCTAAGACACAAGAAATGGTGATTGGACAGAAAGCATGTCAACCACTGAATTCATCAGCACAAACCTTGTTGTAACATGTGCAACCAGTGATGCTAACTGAAGAAACTGAGTCACAAACAGAGGGAATCGAGTCTCAGACTGAAGAAACTAAGTCACATATAGAGGCACCCGAGTCAGAGACAAAGGTACCCAAGTCACAGACAGAGGTGCCTGAATCACAGACAGATACACTTGAGTCTTAGACAGTGGAACCCGAGTATCAGATAGAAGAACATGAAAAAATATTTGAGCCTGGTGAACATAGTGGAGCAAGCCTAGAATCAAAGAGGAAGGATCTTGTACTTTCTAAATATGTTAGACAAAACCATGCACCTAAACAAATAATTGGAGATTAGACAGAATGTGTAATGAAAAGGATAAAAATAAAAGGTACATGTTTACTTGGAGAAATTTAACCTAGAACTGTTAAAGATGCATTGAATGATGAGAACTGGATTGAAGCAATGAATGAAGAAATTGAGCAGATAGAAAAGAAAAAAAACATGGACTCTTGTACCTAGACCAAAAGGAAAGAATGTGATTGGTACTAAGTGGGTTTTTAGAAAAAATATGAATGAGAAAGGTGAAGTTTCCAGAAACAAAGCCAGACTAGTATGTAAAGGATATGCTCAAGAACAGGGTATTGATTATGGAGAAAAAATTTCTCCTATTGCAAGACTTGAAGGAGTCAGAACTCTTCTAGAATATACTGCACATAAAGGATTCAAGGTATATCAAATGAATGTAAAATTTGCATGCTTGAAGAGGAAGTATACATTGAGCAACTTGAAGGTTTTGTAGAACCTAACAAAAGAAATATGGTTTGAAAATTGTACAAAGCATTGTATGGACTGAAGCAAGCTCTGAGAGCTTGGTATGAAAGACTGCATGGTTACTTGATAAGTATTGGATTTCAGAGAACTAATGAAAATAGTAGCTTGTACATCAAAGAAGGACCTCAAAATAAGATACTATTAGTAGAAATATTTGTTGATGACATATTGTTTACTGGATATGATAACTTATGCAGAGCATTCTCAGAAGCTATGACTAAGGAATTTGAGATGTTTATGTTTGGTGAAATCAAATTCTTTGTTGGCTTACAAGTTTATCAGATGAAGGATGGTATCTACATTACTCAGTCTAAGTACATAAAAGAGATACTGAAGACATTTGGGATGAAAGACGTTAGACCAGTTGGAACACCTATGCCTACTGGACATAAGCTATCTAAGGATGATAATTTGAAGGAGGTAAATCAGACTACATACAGATCCATGATTGGAAAACTTCAATATGTTGTTCACACTAAACCTGATATTGCATTAGCAGTTGGTATTATTGCAAGGTTTTCAGCTAATCCTAGAGAGAATCATTTGATAGCTATCAAAAGGATTCTGAGATATCTTAAGGGTACAAAAGATTATGGATTATGGTATAAGAAAGGAGGAAAATTTGATTTAAATACTTTTACTGATGGTGATTGGGAAGGAAGTGTTGATGACAGAAAGAGCACAAGTAGTGGAGAACTATTTCGTGGAAAGAGGTTAGTCTCTTAGACAAGCAAGAAACATAACTACATTTCTCAATCTACATCAGAAGAAAAATATGTTGTTGCAGCAGTGAATTGTTCAAACAACATATGGTTCAAACAACTATTGTTAGGTATGAAGGTAGAAATAATAGAACCAATCATTATCTATTGTGATAACACCAGTGCTATTAACATTTCAAAGAGCCCTATGATGCATACCATGACTAAACATATTGCAATAAAGTATCATTTCTTGAGGGAATTCATTCAAAACAAAGAAGTAAGATAGGAATATGTGAATACCAAAGAAAATATTGAAGACATATTCACAAAACCACTACCTAAGGATGCATTTTTGTATCTTAGAGGAAAGCTAGGGGTAATTCCCCTAACTGAGGCTCACTAAAACACAGTTTAGTGATGCATCAATTGAGCTACAAAATGAACTTAACATGTTGATGCAGATATTTAGAGCTTATTGCATATGAATCAGTACAGATAGGTACATTACAATTTCATTGGATATGTTAGTTGGTGTCTTTAGAATTGGTTGTCAAAGAGGGAGAGATTACTATATGTCATATTGATCAGTGAAAGGGGGAGAGATTACTGATGGAGAGATTGATGACAGAGGGAGAACTTTATCAGAGATAAATATTAATGTAAGAGGGAGAAATCTATATTTTAGTGATTGAAGGAGTTTTGGATGAGAATCAAAATGAAGCTAAGGACATTAAAAATATTTTATTCTTATGTTTGTTGCTCTATAATTCTTTGATTTATGACATGTTGTGTTTCCATCAATGCCAAAGAGGGAGATTGTTGATGACAATTATTCAATTGTGTATTTTCATCGATGTTTACACAAGTATAGTGATGTTTACACAAATGTCTAATCCTATTCGAGCACAGTCAGTGTCTTCCAAGCTCTCTCAGTCATTGAAGATGACCAAAGTGTTTTTTAGTTCTAACCAAGTTCACTTGGGCATTACAGTGTTGTTCGGGGGTTAAAGGATTTTAGTATTGACCGACCAAAACAATTAGTGTCAGCCAACTAACAGTGGATTATATTTTATGGATAATTAGTTATATGCAGCTGAAAAACATGAGTTTTATTATTTATTTGGAAGGATATCATGTTGGATGATATCATTTTTGGTTAATGGTCATGTTGTTGATATTCATGTTTTGTCACTGATGTCAACATATATTTCTATGAAGAAGACAGACTGGCTACGTAACTAGATGGAGTGTGCAGACACTGTATGGATGATTAAAAATAATGAAAGTTGGACTTATGTAAAAGGAAGTGTTTTGAACTTATCCCTAAAGTCACTTGAATTTTGTTACCTACTATGGATGTTACAGTTGATTTAGTGAAGACTGGTTTTCTGGACTAAAACTGTGATTCTAGACAGAGCAGGTCTCTGTGTTTCGAGTATATCTTTCTGGCAAAGATATTTCAGAACTTGTGAGCTTACTGATGGATAGCCAACATATGATAGAGTAATGGGTTGAGTTTTATTTTTGATTGGATAGTGATGATGTCAGTTGTGACATGTATTCTGGAAAAGACCTATTCCCTGGCCGACTGCAGACATGTAGCGTGTGAAATTAATTGTGAGCATGAATTGCAGATTTGGAAGTATATGTAATGGATTGTAAATGTTGTATACTTGTTATAGATACCCTGTGTATCTTAGCAAGGGGCTATGTAATTATTTGTATGATGGAAAGCCTTAATTGGCCAACCTAGTTAATTATGTATTAGGAAAGCTTAACTGGCCGACCTAATGAATTATTATAAGAGAGTATATATGAAAGATAAATTCTTGTGAATAAGTGTGATAGAGAAAAGAAAGAGAAGTGTGGAAGCTACAAAGCTTGTTGACTACTGGATACAAAGCAGAGTTGATACATCATTGGAATTGACCAAGCAAAGACAGTTGCTATCAAACTGTTCGCTGGAATGTGTATTTGCTTTATGCACTTGATTTAGATTGTGAATCCTTGAGGGTGGATTTTACATTCTTTGTGTAGCAAGCCTTGGAAATGAGCCTACTATTTTATTTGACTCCTACTAGGGTTTGTCTCCTAACAGGGACTGTGTACTGTAATTCTGTAACAAGCCCCTAACAGGGCTAATATCTTTTAACAGGGATACTATACTCTCAGTACATTATTTGTGGGTGTTAATTCCCATCGGGGTTTTACCTTTAACAAGGTTTCCTCGACAAAAAATATTGTGTTATGGTGTTGGCTATTACTGTGTTATCATTTACATTTGTAGATTTGGTTTATAAAGTATAAAGTTTAAAAATCTAGATTACAACTGATTCACCCCACCTCTTAGTTGTCTTGTGGACTGTTATTCCTAACAATTGGTATCATAGCTATTGGTCCTCAGAGAGAAAGTTTAATAGCTTGAGGTGATCTTGAAGATGACTTACTATAGGAAGGACAGTCCAAAGTTTGACTCTAAAAACTTTGACAGTTGGTAGAACAAGATGAGAACACATTTTCTATGTCTGGGAATTGATTACTAGATGATAACAAATAATAAGGAAAAGATAGCAATTGGGGATGAATTAGAGAAATCCAGTGAAGATCAAAAGAAGTTATTCTCATGCAATATGGTTGCAAGGTAATCCTTAATTAGCACATTATCAGAAGGAGAATTTACTAAAGTAAAGGACTTGGACTCTGCACATGAAATCTAGTCAAGACTGGAAGCACTATATGTTGGAGACAAGTTTACAAAGCAAGCAAAGTTACAGAAATGGAAGACAAAGATGGAATCACTAAAGATGAGACAAGATGAGAACATTCAAGCATGTGCATAGAGAATTAGTAAGGTAGTTACTAGTATTAGGAACTCTGGAGAAACTTACAGTGAGGAAGAAGTTATTGTAAAGATACTCAGATCTTTGACACCTACATATAGAACCAACGTTTAGGCCATAGAGGAGATCATACCTTTGACACCAAACTTCACTAGAGAGATGTTGATTGGCAAGATAACTACATTTGAAGCCATAGAATTGGGAGACACTCTACCTAAGGTTGAGTCAGCATTCAAAGCAACCGTACACAAAAGCAAAATAATCTTACTTGGAAATGAAAACATGAGCAATAATGATCTAAAAGAAGAACTTGGAGCCTATGTTGATGAATGGGAATAGATACAGGAAGAAGAAAGAAAACTAGATGAAATAATTGCACTGATTTCCAAAAGAGAGAAGAGAGGTAAGGGTAATTTTGAGGGTAAATTACCTTTGAAATTTTTTTCATGTAACAAGATCGGTCATTTTGCATCTAGATGTCCTACAAGAATTCCAAAGCACAAACCTAATTAATTTTTTCAAGTCTAAGTTCTCAAAGGATAAGGAATGTTATTATGCTAGTGAAGGTATATCTGATGATGAGGATGGTGATTATGATGAAATTTGATTTATTTCTATTCAGGATGATGAACCTATGCATGAAGAAAAAGCATTAGTATCCGGAGTTGGAAAGAAATTTGAATGGGTCATAGATAGTGGTTGTTCACATCATATGACTGGAGATAAAAATAAGTTTGTGAGTTTGAAAAGACATGATGGTGGTGTTTTTAGATTTGGTGACAATACTCCTAAACTTATTATTGGAATTGGGTCTATTTCCTTGGATGGAAATACTAATACTAACAATGTACATGTTGATTGACTTAAGCACAATTTGTTGAGTGCTGGACAGCTAGTGGACAAGGGTTATCAACTAAACTTCATAAATAGAAAATGTTCTATCAAGAGAAAAACATGAGACTTGATAGCATCTGGTACTAAATCTAGAGGTAATGTATTTGAATTGAACACATCTGAAGCTTCTTGTTTTGTTGCAAAGGTTGATGACAGTTGGTTATGGCATAGAAGATTTTGTCATGTTAATTTTGATAACATTGTGAAGGAAATATGACAAAATTAGTAAGAGATCTACCTAGAATTGTAAATCCATCTAACACTATGTATAAAGAATGTGTTATGGGGAAACAGACAAAAAGCACTTTCAAGAGAAAATCTTATTCAGAAAAAGGGAATTTGGATCTGGTGCATACAAATCTATATGGTCCTAGAAGAACAAGGTCATACTACGGTGAAAGGTATTTTATAATTTTTGTTGGTGAATTTTCTAGAATGATGTGGATTACATATTTGAGAGAGAAATATGAAGCATTTGACAAGATCAAGTTATTCAAAGAAAAATTTGAGAATGAATTTGGTTTAAAGATGAAATGTTTGAGATCAGATAGAGGAGGAGAGTTTACATCAAAACTATTTAATACATACAGTGAAGAAAATGAAATACATACACATAATTCAACTCCTAGAACTCCACAACAGAATGGGATAGCGGAGTGAAGAAGAAAAACCATATTAGATGTTGCAAGGACTATGTTGCTTGATGGAAATGTATCACATGTTCATTGGAGAGAAGCAGTTGGCACTGCTGTGCACACATTAAACAAAATTTAGATCAAAGAAGGTACAAATAAAACTCCTTATGAATTATGGTTTGATCATGCACCTACTATGAAATATTTCAAAATATTTGGTAGTAAATGTTGTATCAAAAGAGATGATGAGATAGGGAATTTAGATACTAGAAGTGATGAAGGAATCTTTACTGGTTATTCCAATAAGAGTAAAGCATATAAATGTTTCAATCTGAGACTGGGGAAACTAATTGAAAGTGCCAATGTGAGGATAGATGAAAAATTTCAAATTCAGGAAAGAATGTATGATTGTGGTCAGATAACAGAATCAAGAGAAGTTGATAATGAACCTAAAGGACCCTTGATGATCAAGAATGAGATTGAAGAAGAAGAACATGCCAAAGCTATTGAGACAGCAAAGAAACCAAGGTATGTCAAGAAAAACCACCCTGAAGACCAAATTATTGGTGATGTACACAGAGGAATGACGACTAGATCTAAAGTAAGAGATGTGATCTGTTTGATTTCTCAAGTTGAACCAAAGAATACTGATGAAGCATGTAAAGATGAATCTTGGACTAAAGCCATGGAAGAAGAACTAGAACAGATAAAGAAGAAAAATACTTGGGAATTGGTTCCAAGACCTAGGAACAAAAATGTGATTGGCACTAAGTGGGTTTTGAGAAAAAAAATGGATGGGGAAGGCATAGTGGTAAGAAACAAGGCTAGACCGGTATGTAAAGGCTACTCACAATAAGAAGGCATAGACTATGAAGAAACATTTGCACCTGTTGCTAGACTGGAAGCTGTGAGACTATTCCTTGCTTATGCTGCACATAAAGACTTCAAAGTGTATCAGATGGATGTGAAATCAACATTCTTGAATGGTGATCTAGAAGAAGAAGCGTAAATTGAGTAACTTGATGGATTTTCTTTGACAAATGATGAAAACATGGTTTGCAGACTGAAGAAGGCACTATATGGACTAAAACAAGCACCGAGGGCATGGTATGCAAGACTAGATAAACATCTACTTCATCTTGGTTTTAGAAAAGGTAATGCAAATAGTGATTTGTATTTAATAACTGATGAAGATGGAATCTTAATTATAGAAGTCTTTGTTGATGATATCATTTTTGGAGGAAATGATAAAATGAGTAAGAAGTTTGCTAAAGAAATGGAGAATGAGTTTGAAATGTCAATAATTGGTGAGATGAAATTTTTTCTTGGTTTACAAATTAATCAGAGTAAAAATGGCATATTTATATCTCAGACCAACTATCTTAAAGAAATGTTGAAGAAATTTGGAATGGAAGACTGTAAACCTGTTGGAACACCCATGGTGATAGGGAACAAACTAACTAAAAGTGATGAGACTCAAAGTGTTAGGGAGACTAAGTACAGATCAATGATTGGAGGTATAGAATATCTAACACACACTAGACTAGATATTACCAATGCAGTTGGAATTGTGGCTAGATATCAGGTAGATCCTAAAGAGACACATTTTGCTGCTGTGAAAAGAATTTTCAGATATTTGAAAGGAATAGTAGAGTATGGATTATGGTATGAAAAATCTAATGATTTTACATTGCAAGCTTTTACTAATGCTGATTGGGTAGGTAATGTGGATGACAGGAAGAGCATAAGTGGTGGTGCATTTTTCCTTGGAAAGAGGCTGGTTTTTTGGTTGAGCAAGAAGCAGAACTATATTTCTCAATCTACTGCTGAGTCAGAGTATGTTGTTGCTGCAATAAACTATACACAAGTTGTTTGGATGAAACAAATGTTGAAGGACATCAGAATAATTTTCAAAGAACCAATGGCTATCCATTGTGATAACACTAGCACAATGAATATGTCAAAGAGTCCTATAATGCATTCAAAGACTAAACATATTTCCATCAAGTATCATTTCTTAAAGGAGAAGATAGCAGATAGAGAGATTAAACTAGAGTATATTAGCACAAAGGAACAGATAGCATATATATTTACTAAACCTTTTCCAAAAGATGCTTTTGAATATCTTAGAGGCATGCTTGGGGTGATGGCCCCTCCTAGTGAAAACTAAATGATGCAGATATGCATTAGTCCAGTGGATCTCAGAGCTATATCATTCTCTAGAATTGGTGTATGGATCTACTCCTTAGGGGGAGTGATTGCAGGAAAATATTATAGAGTACATTTGGGTGATATTACACCTAGCTGATTGGACATGAAGATTTGGAAAATCTACATCTTACACAAGACTACAGATGAATTATGGCACCCTTTTCTATTGCTCCCAAAGGGGGAAGAAAACTATGTGAAAATCCCTACTATTTTGGGGAGATTTGTGTTGAGGATATTGAGAAGATTGTATTGAGAGTGAGTACTTTTGGGTTGATATATATGGATTTTCCCATATGTTTCCATCAATGCCAAAGGGGGAGATTGTTGGATGATATCAGTTTTGGTTACTGATCATGTTGTTGATATTCATGTTTTGTCACTGATGTCAACATATATTTCTATGAAGAAGACATAATGGCTATGTAACTAGATGGAGTGTACAGACACTGTACGAATGATTTAGAATGATTGAAGTTGGACTTATGTAGAAGGAAGTGTGTTGACCTTATCCCTAAGGTCACTTGAATTTATGTTACCTACTGTGGATGTTACAATTGATTTAGTGAAGACTGATTTTCTAGACTGAAACTGTGATTCTGGACAGAGCAGGTCTCTGTGTTTCATGTATATCTTTCTAACAAAGATATTCTAGAACTTTTGAGCTTACTGATGGACAACTAACATATGATAGAGTAATGGGTTGAGTTTGATTATTGATTAGATACTGATGACGTCAGCTGTGGTGTGTATTATGGAGAAGACCTATTCCCTGGCTGACTTCAGACATGTAGCGTGTGAAATTAATTGTGAGCATGAATTGTGGATCTAGAAGTATATTTAATGGATTGTAAATGTTGTATAATTTTTATAGATACCGTGTGTATCTTAGCAAGGGGCTATGTAATTATTTGTATGATGGAAAGCCTTAATTGGCTGACCTAGTTAATTATGTATTAGGAAATCTTAACTGGCCAACCTAATGAATTATTGTAAGAGGGTATATATGAAAGATAAATTCTTGTGAATAAGTGTGATAGATAAAATAAAGAGAAGTGTGGAAGTTGTGAAGCTTGTTGACTGCTTGATACAAAGTAGAGTTGATACATCATTGGAACTGACCAAGCAAAGACAGTTGCTATCAGACAGTTTTCTAGAATGTATATTTTCTTTATACACTTGATTCAGATTGTAAATCCTTGAGGGTGGATTTAACCTTCTTTGGGCAGTGTGCCTTGGCAGTGAGCCTACTATTTTCTTTGAGTCCTAATAGGGTCTGTCTCCTAACAGGGACTGTGTGCTGTAATGTTGTAACAAGATCATAACATGGCTAATATCTTTTAACAGGGATACTATACTCTCAGTACATTATTTGTGGGTGTTAATTCCCACTAGGGTTTTACCTTTGATAGGGTTTCCTCGACAACAAATATTGTGTTATGGTGTTGGCAATTAATGTGTTATCATTTACATTTGCAGATTTGGTTTATAAAGTAAAAAGTTTAAAAATCTAAATTACAACTGATTCATCCCCCCTCTCAATTGTCTTCGGACTGTTATTCCTAACATATCAAGGCCGACTTGACAAGGCTTAACATATATATCTAAGGCCAAGTTTGGATTGAATTGTGTGAGATAATGAGATAATAATGGAATTGCATGTGAAGTGTGATATGAAGAGTGAAGGAAAAATTAGATGGAATTCTGACCGAGGACAGAACACAGAGGATTGCAACAGAATATCCGATCACTAAGGATCAAGTATTTAATCTAGAACAAAGATCTGAATCAGCAAAGATAGTTTCTTATCAAAGCAAGTCAATCCATTGTTACTCTCTAACAATTATAGCATTGATAAAATCTCTTAACAGAGTAGACTTAATAGTCTTTTGTAAATCCTATAACAAGGTGACATTTCTACATTAAAGTGTTTGAAGACCTCTCACAAGGACACTCCTTATAAGGTGATTGAATCCTCTAACCAAGTCACACCTAACAGTGTGTTATTGTAACCTTTAATAGGGTTGGCTCCTAACAGGGCTCACTTTAGAAGAGTGAAAAATAGTGACTAGTTTCTTTGGGTGGTTTAATTTCCCATATTGGGTTTCCATGTTAAATCTTGGTGTTATCTGTGTACATTTAATTTTCTTTATGGTTTATGTTTCTACAATTAATTACTAAAGATAATCATAGTTAATATCTTAAGATTTGCTATGCTAACCAAGTGACAGTAAAAAATCTATGTTAATCGAGCAACAATGACTAACTTGTTTAAGGCATCTAAGGGACTTGGATTTGTTTTTGTGGTAACTGATTCACCCCTCCCCTCTCAGTTACTCAACTCATTTCCAACAATATACAAGTCACAAAAGATTTTGTTGTTTTACTCATTTACACAAATATAATACAATAGATTTATATATATATATATATATATATATATATATATAAACTAAAAAAAATACTTACACGTATATTTATATTCAAAAAATTATATAAATAAACTGTATTGGAATTGTGTTACAATATTTTTAAAAATAAAACTAAAATTAAAAAAATAATATTAATAATAATTAAAAAGGAGCGAAACCCTACCTCCCTTTGAAAGGGGAGGGCTCGGCTTGGGGGCTATTGCGTTGTGGCATCCCCCACAGCCACGGCTCTACCATGAACTCTGGTGGCTGCCACAGCTGTGGCAGCCCTCCACAGTATGTGGCAGGCCACAACTGTAGTCGAGGATGGGGGGCGGGGTTCACAGCCCCTCTCCCCAATTCTTTTAATTTTTTTTTTTTAAGAAAATCTCATAAAAATATATATAAATAAAAAAGAAACGATGCCCATTCTGCCCTGCAAGGAAAAAAAATAAATAAATAGATTTTTTCAAATAAGTGTGTGTGTGTGTTTACAAATTTCAATCGTTCCTCCTACTTCCATTTTGCATTAACCCTTCATGGGCACCCACAATTAAACCTGCAACAAGACTTTAAAAACAAAAGAAGGTAGAAGGAAATGGGAAAAGAAGAGGGAAGAGAAAAAAGACAATTAGGGATGACGAAAGGTGAGAGAGGAAATGAGAAATGAAATGAAAAAGACTCATTTTTTTTTGTTGTGGAAACCTATTAGCGTTAGGAAAATAAAATAATAATATACTAGTGCATTTGAATTTTTAACTTTTGTGGGGAGACTTTTGGTGGGAGATTTTTCCCCACATTTTTATATTTATTGGATTAACTTCTATTTAAGTAATATTAAATCTAATAATTAAAATATTTTAAAATGAGTTTTTAGGAGAAAATATAATTAGTAAGTGTATTAGGAATTTATTTCCACCACATCCTTTATTTTAATGTGACCTTGGGGATATTAGTTAACTTATTACAATGAACTTTAAATGATAAATATAGATAAAATTTTATTGATTTGATTACTAATGTTATTCAAAATAAAATCATAAAGTGCTTTTATATTATTGGAAGATTTAGGTATATTCAATGTAATTATTTAATGGATTACATAAGAGGAACCCTTTTATTAATTTAATTAATGAGAATAATATTAAGTTATTACCAATTATTTTATACAAATAAATTTAATGAAGTTTAATGGGATTGTAAATAAATTAATCATGACATTTTTTTGATAAATAAAATTATAGAGTTAATAATGTTATGACTTTAATTATAATGTATAGTCTCATTGTTCGTTAAGCTTTAATGTGGATTTACATATGGATCCATCTTAAGCATAATTAAGTATGGTAGTTTACTCATTTTCATCTCTCTATTAAATGAGATTTTAAAGCCAAACTTTAATGGAGATGATAAAATGCGATAATATCAATGATCCTTATTAAAGTGTCATTAAACCTTAGGAAAGGGGTGATTAAATTAATGTTATTGAAATCGTCATAACATTCAGGTCTCGTAAATAAATTCTTTTAATAGTAATAAATACGACTTAGATATTTAAACCTAATTAAACAATGTCACTTAGTTGAACTACATCAGGTGACCTTTTCAATTTTTGACCAGATACCTTTAGGAATATATTAATTCCATCGAAGTTGTTAACCCTGTAGAGAACATAGTGAATACTTGGACCCTTTCCACTGCAACTTTAGTTAATTGATATGTTTGAAAAAAAAATGGGTGTCTTTTTTCCCTAAATTTTGGGCATGACAACTTACATACCTAGTTAATTTTTATATACATGGATTTTGATAACCATCTTTCAATCTCCACATACTAAATTTTATGCATAGTTGTTAAGGAAAGATGGCTTTAATAGATCTTCTTTACATTAGGGATTAATATGGAGTCGAGTATGTTATTATGGTTGTCATATTGATTCTTAAATTGTTCTTATGACTGTCCACTATATTAGTGTAATTTCGAAAGAGGTATCTTCTTTTGGGTAAAATTGGTCCTTATTTTATATAGTGGTAAATTTGAAGTGCTTTACCTAGAGATATATGAATCTAATTCTTGAGCTTTTCAGGATGCAATACCATAGTTCTACAACATGATGTTTATAATTATTGCATACTGGATTGTCTGTTTGTGTTATCATCATTTAACAGGTAATCTATCTCCTATTGTGTTGTATTGCCAGATTTTGGTTACACTAATCCACAATGTATAACTTTATTATTGGTGTCGTTATTATATTATATTCAAACTTGATGTTATAAGAGTTTCTTTAGTTATCAACCTTTAAAATCATTGTGGTCCTTGTATGATATAAAATTCATGGATTTGGTTTACCGTCATTGGTATTAATCCATTCTTATTTTTGGTATAGTCCTTATTACCGTAAAAGGATACTATCATCTAGATAAATTATCTTACCTTCCCCTATGTTCAAGTCTCTACTCTACGATACTCCTACACCAAGATGTGTCCCACTAAGAGTAAACAATTTTTAAGTGGTCTTAGATGAGTGGTAGTGATAATCCTTATCTTGAAATGACATTGATTCTTTGGGCTAAAATTGTTTTCTGAATTGGTAAATTTGTGTCAAGGTAACGGTTAAGTCTAAGACTATGTTCCTGCTCCACCTAAGTGGGTGGAAATTGATGGTGAAAACTATCTCGGGACTCTACCCTAGAAGGAGTTGCATACCCACTTATTTTCTAAATCTATACTATTAAACGTTTAATGCACTATGTACCCTTTTTTGTTAACCGGTATAATATGGTTCAAAATAAAAGAGTTGAACTACAAAGTCTCTATGTGTGGCGTAGGCAAGGCCATCAAAGATGATCCTATGAGACTTTAGGTTCAACTCCTTAGGGTTTTTCTTTAAGTTTTAAATGCAATTAATTGACTTCTTCTTAATGATGAGTTAGTTCAATAAGATATCAATGAAGATTTTATTTACAATCATGTATCTAATATTTTTCATCTAGTGGGATAGATGTAAGTGAAGATACAGGTGTAGGACAGGTTGATCACAATGCAAAAATAAGGTAGTGAAATTTAGGTATGTATTAGTAATTGTTGATATTTAAGCATGAAAATAATTATAGTTAGTATCTTCATAATTCCTATTTAGATGATTTAAAAAATGGGGATTTAATGCGTTGCTTTTGTTAATACAATTCACAATTTTTAATTTAGGAAAAAAATTATTCCGCATGTATTGTTATGAATTATGTCCTCATGCCGACGGTTCCTTGGCGGGGCATTACATCTAGTATCAGAGCCCAAGTTGCAACATTGGGATCTATCGATAGTATTGTTTCCCAAGTTTGTATTGTTAGCTTAACTTCTAGGTCTTGGAAGAAAACCAAGATATCGTTGCTTGTGTGTTTCCTTTATGTTAATGATTACTAATTTGACTTCATGTGTCTTCTTGCTAGTTCTGTACATTCATTGTTATAAGTAATTGTTAAATTGGTATTATGTGACTCTGAAATAACTTTATTTGCATGTATAGAAATATGAAACAGAGCGGGTCTTGTTGGATAATGATAATTGAAAATGAAAGTAAATATCCTATTTTTTCCCTTCCTCTCTATTTGATAAATGATTATGAAAAGATGTTAGTTAAGAAATGTATAATTTAGACCATAAATTTTGAATGTAGTCCTTAAGGTTCAATTGTGATTTGGAGGTTTAAGTAAGGGTGATAAAGGATCTTTTATAAATGACTAAATGAATGTATTTGGGGGTGAAACTATTGAAAGTATGTTAGAATTGATGCACTGATACAATCTCTTCATTCTTGTGTTCACCTTAGAAAATTGGTTGTTCTTTATCTAGTAAGAATAAAAATATGTGCTCATTAAATAATTTTTGAAGAAATAAAATGATGACATGTAATTTATTATTGATTCTTTCTTATTTTGTAGAAGCATAGTCATCTTGTTGATAGATGTTATATCTCGTGTAATGAGAAAAGATGAGATTGAAATATGTATATTGCATCTTGGCATATGCTCATGTGGAGGTAAATTTTAAATAAGCATGCCATTGGTAGTTTGTGTTATATGAAAATAATGTAGAAAGAGGAAAATACAGATGATGTATCATGTTATTATGTACTCCCTTGTGAATGTGAATAAACTAGTACTAGTGCCTATGTTTGATGTTGTATATAACCAATAATTTCTTTGTGTGCTATGGGGAGGTGTAAAGGATCACCCATCCATGAATGCTATGATTGTTCATGGGTGGTGAAGAACAATACCCTTATGTTTTGTTTGTTTGTTTGTTTGTTACCTTACTGAGTGTCAACCTATGAGTTGTTTAAAATTTAAAGAGGTAGTAATGGTTACCAATTCCTCGAGTAGGATGAATGATGTACAAATAATGGTGGCATGAAGTGACCTTAGCTTCTACTAACTCAATGAATGAAGTAATAAATATTTTTCCCTATTACTCAGTATGTGAATGGGTAGTATACTATTATCATTACCAATTCCTTGGGTAGAAAGGATAACATACAAGTAATGGCAGCACAAAGAAACCTTAAATTCTACTACTCAAGGGATGAGGTAAATAAATACTTCCTATTATGATGGACATGTATATGTGATTCATAAGTGTTTAGCCCAATTCCAACAATTTGAGCATAATGCTAGTACTCGGTTAGAGACTTTTGGATAGACATATGTTTTTAAAGACTTGTGGATATATATGCATGTTTATGTGGTCCAGCATGTGGGGGAGATTTTACCCATGATGTGATGGATACCATATCTGCACATGCCCTAACATGATGTAATAGATACAATGCCACACCCCACTAATGTTTCAACATAGTGTGAGGTGATGATGTCATGTTCCTGATGGTAGCAAGCCGAGCTCGAGGATACAATTCCATGTACATAGATACGTGAAAGAGTATTATATGTATGTTATATTTTTCTACTTGATGCGGAGCGATATGGAGACACTTGCATTATTATAGAGGGGCAGACATGATTACTCAGTTGATTAGATGTCGATAGGCATATAGGTTGGCCCTATCCATGTATACCTCTATCTACGACAATGACTTGCATGAGGTATCACTACACAGGGTGTGTCTTGCACATGTGTTGTCTATGAGGAACATTTCCATGCGACATTTGAGTAGTGTGTCCCTTCTCCACTTGGTGTATGGTCATGCCAGGTATGTTGAAGCTCATTCTGTACCACCCAATGTGGGGAGTGTATGAGGTGAACACCCTATGCTGCATGGATAGTGTGTTGTTGGAACACCACATGAAGGGCTATTTTGATAGCCGAATGGTATTCACTAATTCCTTGTGAGGTGGCTAGTTATAATCATATAGTGATATAACGTGTAATTTATGATGATTTTTACTCTTGTTTGTGTAGACCAACAAATTTTCTCATCTTTTCCTATGATGGTTTAGCCACAAATTGTGAAATTTACCTTATGTTCAATTTATTGTTGTAATATCTTGGATTTTTCTTATCTTATTGTTGAAATAGATGATTTATTTTCTCTTATTTGTAAACTTTGGTGGCTAAGCCAATTTTTATTTTGTGTTTTTAAATGCTAGTCTTGTATTATGATGTGACTCCTCACCAAGGATGTATGAGGCAGACTTGGTGAGTGTATACAAGGAATTAGACACAGGGAACCCTTGAGGATGGGGTATGTGAGGTTGTTATGTAGCTAGTGTCCACTACCCCCTACAAGTGGTGTCTATTCTTTGGAGGCTAACCAACTTACACAAACAAGGAATAAGGCATGTGGTCTTGTATGAAGGGCCTCTTTGTGCACAATCCCCAAACACCATCAATTCATTGAGCGAGTTATGTGTTATGGATTATGATTATAAATTATGGACTCCAATTATAGATGAGACTAGTATTGTACCCTGGAGTGAGGGATTGTCTAGAGAGGCATGGCCACTCTTGAGCCTTGTTATGTGTTATCCAGGTGATGTGGGCTGGTATATTTGTATAGAATGTATGTCT
The DNA here is from genome assembly GCA_018584345.1 of Thuja plicata. NCBI lineage: Eukaryota > Viridiplantae > Streptophyta > Pinopsida > Cupressales > Cupressaceae > Thuja > Thuja plicata. The sequence goes on along the minus strand of MU223224.1, from coordinate 6,327,815 downwards.
AGTTATGTTCATTATTTTAGAATCAAGGAAACAAACACAACTAAGAGGGGGGTGAATCAATTGTGTCCCAAAACTTCAAAACTTTATCCAAATTTTAATCTCAATCTTATATCTAAATAATTAACATTAATTCAAGATCACAACACAATGCTAAGATTTTTGACGTGGAAACCTGATTAAGGGAAAAACCATGGTGGGGATCAAACCCAGAAGATGATGTACTATGTTAAAAGCACTATACCTTGTTAGGATTATTACAAGGGGAATGCACATGCATTTAGGTACACTACCTAGAGATCACTTCTCAAATACAATAAGGGCTACAACCCAAAAGAAGGCTCACTTCCTTATAGAAAGTAGATGGAAAACAATCCATTTAATCATGAACTGGCTGATAACATCTCTATCATGCCAATATAGTTCCAATGAAGTACATCAAATCTTCACCTCAATTGCAGATTCCACTCATACCTCTTCGCATATTCTCACCATCACCACACACTACACACTTCACATTTATAAATGATTACATCCTTTTATACATTACATCAACTTATTTCCACTAGGTCGACCAAGAGCCTAATTACAAAATATTAATTCATTACAACTCAATTTACAATGTGATCCATTGAATGTTGGCTAAGAAATAGAAATGATCCATAAAAACATCCTCGAACACACTCCAAATACATAAATCACACCACAATCCTTTGTAACATGCTACATCATCATGTCAACCAAGAACAATAAGAACAACGACACACTACATTAAAAATATCCAAATTTGATCACATATCCCAATGCAATCTTGCAACACAAATAGGGAACGATCTAGAAAAATCAACAAGCAATATGAAATTCCATGACAATAAGAAGAACAACCTTGTCTCAGAATTCACAAATGTTTATGCATTGTTCATCAGGAACATCAATCAACAACCTCTATCATTTAAGAAAAATATTTTTCCATTTTCCAAATCCTGAACCACTTGAGATGAGGACACACATCCATGTCCTAAACTCACTACCAGGTTAGAAACCAAAAATATTGCATAACCAATCCATACCAATCCAAAAACAGCAACGTTGTCTCTTCCTAAACAACTAAAATACCAGTCTCTGATAAATAATTCATATCTCACTCAAATCAAAATATGAACCTATGTAAATAAACATAGATCAATGAAAGACATCCCTGAAACCATTTGTACCTTCATAAAATCTCATCTTCAATACATTACCCATACCAAACCAATCTTCTCATTGAACATCCCAGAAACACACAGGAACATACTCTCAAACAGTAGGAATATGTTGACATCAATGAAAAAACATCAATGGAAGCACATATATGCATTATATCCCAGCAATCTCCAACACATTGTTGCATCTTGAAGATAGAAATGTATCATTATGTTTTGTTAAATGATGATAGCATTATGTCTTATGAATTTTGATTGATAGTTATGTCATAGAATTTGGAAAACTAAAAATGGAAAATGTGTCATAGATGAATTTTTTTTTGAGAAAAAGGTTGAGAGCCTCTCTCTCTCTCTCTCTCTCTCTCTCTCTCTCTCTCTCTCTCTCTCTCTCTGTGTGTGTGTGTGTGTGTGTGTGTGTGTGTGTGTGTAAAATAGAAATGTACAAAAATTCCATGAGGATTTTGGCTCTTAGAATCCATGATAAACATTATGCAGTCCAAATTTTCTGATCAAAATCTAATCTAATCTGCTAAACCTTAAATGAAACTAAGATAAAATATAAACTATAGGATTCTGATTCAAAATAGATCATGTAATACATCCCTTACATATAGTTTAAATGGCCCAAAATAATCCCATGCTCAGTTAAATCAGCCAATTGTGTAAATTTTTCAAAACCCCTATGGTAAATGAAAACCCATATCACTCCTTCATGGCCTCAGACAACTGCAACCTTTAATCCACCCTTATTCTTCCATGGCTACTCGAGATGCACTATATTCACCTTGTGTTTCAAGTGGCACATTGTCACCTTGCATTCATTTTGGAGAATTGATTACACTTGCAATATCCTGAGTTGCTTCCCCTCCTACATTTTGTCCCACTGAAATATTTAAATCTGGAATAGGAGGTTGCACATCATCTTGCATATCATTTTCAGTGGGATCATGTTCTAATAGTACCAAAAGGGCATTCACTTTGTGTTGAATTAATAGAACCAAATATTCTCCAAGTACCTTACCATTGGCTTGTAGAGCATGCTTAAGGTGCCTAAATTTTTTCCTTTCTAGCCTTTTCTTTATATTGTTATACACAATCATATATGCATGTTTAGCAAGAAATGTCAGGGAAATAATTTTCCAACAAGGGTTTGTCCATACAAAAAATCATAATTTTGTACAACCCTTAGGATTCTGTTCTCACCCATCATTTTGGGGCTTCACAACTTTTTAAACAATAATATCGAGCAATAGAACAAACCATAGAACAACATAATAAATAGAACACACCATGTCACCCAAATTTCCACAAACAACATTGTAGACTAACTCTAAACACATTGTAGAACCAAAGAACTCAATTATTATTTATGTAGGCCATATGGATTATTGATTAACTGATGTTTATCTAATGGAGATGATGAAGACTGAGTGATATTGAGCATCATAATTGTAGAAATGGCTAGATTAGTTGTTGTTTTGTCATTGATTTCAAACAATTGATTAATTCATTTTTAATGAGTTACTATATCTTAAGAGGAGAAGTTAAATGGGTGACAAATACAAATCAGACAATGATGAAGTGATGTTTGAGTTGTTTTCTATTGTATATTTGATGTTATTAGATTGGTATGTTTGATTGATCAAGTCAGGAAGTGCAATGAATTATGTTATGACTGAAAGAGATACTTTACCGAGCTAGACTGGGTCAGTCAGTAGAATGTAATGTGAGTCGGTCATAGTTACTAAGCACCAAGAGAAATTTATACACCAAGTAGTGATGAGTTTAGTTACCAAGTACAATATATAGATATTAAATGATTATTTAATGTGAAGCTATGATGAGTTAGATGAGGAAATGAATGAAAAGAAGTTTGTTACAAGATCTATGAGTGGAAAAATTCAATAAGAAGATCTAAGGTGGAGATCAATCGGTTAAACAAAAAAGTGAAAGTTCTAAGAAAAGTTACAAGTTCTGAGGTAAAAGTGATTTTGTTTACTGAGTTGATAAATTGAAGAAGATGATCGAATGATGGAGCACAAAGGAAGGAAAATGAAATTAACGAGATTAAGAGGCATAAGTATGTTTATATAAGGAATGAGATTTACACAAAGATGAGTGTACTAGCGATCTGAGAAGAGAAGGAAAGAAGTTGAAGAACAACTTTTATCGAGTAGAATAGAGAAAGATAGATCAAATAATCTACAGATTGAGAAAGAGATCAATGGATTATATGATGCCAGGATTCAATTGAGCATAATGGATCTGATTCAAGCATAGTGAGTTTCTAATTTTTACAAATCAAATTTTATTGTTGCTTATTAATATTTGTAACAGAGAAATCTCTTAACGGATTAGATTCAACCATCCTATTTGTAAAACCTAGACTTAGGTGACATTCCAAAAGAGTGTTTGAAGACCTCTAACAAGGCCACTCCCAACAGGGTGAAGATCTTAATAGATCTGAGGTAAATCCCCTAAAAGGGTCACATTTAGCAAATGTGTTTGTAATCTTTAACATGATAAGTTCTTAACCGAACATACTTCAGAAGGGTACAATTTTTATTGTGGGTTACAATTCCCATAGAGGATTTTCCCAAATTGGATTTCCTCCTTAAATCTTGTGTTTATGAGTTATATCATGTGTGAATGAGTTAATTTGATGTTGCTAAGATTGTATGATTGACCTCTTCTCATATTATTTGGTGAATTGGTTATGCATTGTATTCAGTACTTACCGAGTGAATCAGTGAGTTCAGTTTTAAGAGTTTAAGTTTTGAATTGTCTGATTCACCCCCACTCTCAGTGGGACCAATAGTTGGTATCAGAGCTTTTTTACTCTAAAATAATAAGTTTAAAGGACTTGAGTAAGATCTAAAGATATATAAGAGGGAAGAACCAAATATGAATAGGGATAATTTCTCAACATGGAAAAGTAGAATGAGGTTACATTTGTCTGGAGTAGGAGAATATGCAATTTTCTAGCTTGAGAATGAATATATTGCACTGACTACTGCACCTTTGACTATTAGTGAGAAAAGATAGAAAGATGAACATACACAAGTCATGATTGAGATTGCATCTACATTTACCAGCTAGGAATATGATGAGCTTGATGGTTGTACTACTATGAATTAGATGTGGGATAAGATTGGTTTGACCTATGGCGGAGATTAGCATGTTAAGAAGGCTAAAGAAGAAAGTTTGAGAGGAAAATTTGACTCTATGAGGATGAAGGAAGGAGAGAACATATTAAAATATCTAGCACAAGACTTAAATAGATTGTTAATTCTATCAGAGGAGGTGGTGGTAACATAAAAAAGGATGATGTGACAAGTAAAATGTTGAGAACCCTGCTACCAAGTTATGTTATTCATGCATCTTCTATACAAGAGCTGAGATCTATAACCAAGATGAATGTTTCACTGGATGCCACTATTGGTAAGTTAATTGCATTTGAACTTAATGATTTTGACAATAGTGTGCCTACTATCTCTAAGGTTGAACTTATATTTAAGTCTACTTTAAAGATTGGAAAGGCTAGAGAAGTTGTTACTAGAGATGGTTATTTGAGTAGTGCTAGTGAGAAATTCTATAGTTTTACTGAAGGACTTGATGAGCTATTACTGAATGTGAGGAGAATGAAAGAGAATTTGAATATTTGTTGGCTAGAACAATACAAAGAGGCAAAGGAAAATACTGAGGTAAGTTACCCTTGAATTTTTTTTATTGTGATAAGATTGGTCACTTTGCATCTAACTGTCCAGAGAATAATAAGGAGGAAAAGAAAGATAAGGACAAGAGAGAAAAAAATTTAGGAGATACAGAGACTACAAAAAAAAAGGTAGGAAATCTTGTTATCTTGATAATGAAGGACAAAGTGATGATGATTCTATTGTGAGAAATGTGGAAAAATAAGTTGTTTATGTTGCTATAAAAGATGATTCTGATGAAGAAGCACTTAGAGCCCTAATATCACAAGTACGTAAGAATGAAACATGGAATATAAATAGTGGTTGTTCACATCACATGACTAGTGACACACTTAAGTTTATTTCCTTGGAAAAGCATGATGGAAGTTATGTTAAATTTGGTAATGATTTTATATACCCTATGAAAGGAAAAGAATCTATAATTCTACTAAATAACATAAGATGTGATGATGTCTATTGGGTTGAAGGATTAAAGTATAATTTGTTGAGTGTTGTAAAACTTAACAATATAGTTCACCGACTGGAATTTCAATATGGGAGAGTGAAAGTATTTGATGAGAAGAGAAATCTAATTGCTACTGAAGAACAATCTAAAGGTAATCTATCTTATCTTAATACTTCTATGAAGATTTTCATATTTTATAAAGTTGAAGATGTTTAAATTTATTGACTAGACTGATGCATTGATTATTCAATGATAAATAGACACAACACTTGTACATTCTTCTTACCAAAATTTTCAAAAGATTAGAGCGAGAATTGCATAAGTTATAAAGATTTTTGAAAAGAGGCCTATTTCAGAGAGAAAGATAATTCAGAGACTAGCAAAGATGAGTCAAGAAGAATCCAACAAGGCTTCAGCCAGTGGGGGAAGAAAGGATGCAGAAGAAGAGAAGAAGGTCAAAAGGAATTATTTAGAGGATTTTTTCACTTTTCATCCTCAAAAAAATAAGAATAAAAAGGTTAGTGGTGAGTACTTCTCAGACTTCATGTCAAATTGTAGGGACCCTATCACTCCTGGGTGTTCTGGGTATCAATTGTTTAATTAATTTTATAGTAATAAATATAGGAAAATCCCCATCTCAAATCCCTAGACATTAGGTTTGGCCAAGTTAATAGTCCTAGATGTCTTTCTAGATGCATTGTTAGTTGAATTGGCTAGAAGGTATGACACAGTCTCTAAAACCACTACAAATGATGATGAGACATCCCTAGTCACCCTAGATAGGGCTTGCTTTATGAAAGCCTTTGATATATACCATGCCTCTACTATAGAAATTGACCTAACCAAATTGAAAGTAAAGTATAGTTGAGAGGTTAATTTGGTTAAAAATTTGATCCAATCTCATATGCCTAGGTCAAGTAGACACTACATAGCCCCATTACCACCTTCCAAAAATGCAACATATGAGTTCAAGGATCGGAACTTCTACATGAAGTACTTAGCTTATGGGCTATGTAGAGTATTGGAAATTGATGGGCATATGAAGAAAATTCCCTCAGATTTATTGATGATCATTTTTGGACATCCAGAACTCCCATGTAAATACTAATTTTGACTATATTCAGTATATTATTGATTTGATACATGAGGGCCTTATAAGCATCCAGAAGAAGACTAACCCAAAGTTCATTCATTATTCAATTCTAATGCATTTCATTCTATTCCACAAAATAGAGAGCATGGATACACAAAATTTGAGACCAAGGACACAATTCCAAGGCCAGGAAAACCCTGTGCAGTTCTAGATTAGGGTTTGGAACTATACATCTAATGACAATGAAATATGTGGTTTTCAAAATTTGATTGCACATCCAATTATAAATTTTCTAGGTAAAAACGTAACAAGGTTAACAATCAAGGTGCTAAGACTTCTAAGGCCTTGTGAGTATGTGGATAAGTGGCCAGGACATCACAATTGGGGATATTTATATTTGGAAAAGACCTACACACTAATCAGGGTCTATGGATGTTCTTAGCCCCCACATATACTTCCAAACTATGTTCCTCCAAGGATTTATTTAATGGAGTTAATTTGGCAACTGATATGGATAGACAAAGAGCACTTGGCCCCTCAGAGGAAAGGTATATTTACACCAAGGTAGTTCAAAGTTATTGACTTTAAACTATTGGGAAGAAAGCCATGGAGGAAATAAACAAGTGGTTTGGGAAATACAAGATGAGCATGGCCCTATACATGTATGTGGACCCTAAAGGCTTCATCAAAAGTGACAAGAAATTGCTAACCCAACTGTCACTGTCATCAAGGAACATGAAGGGTGTGATGAGGAGGATGTTATCAGAAATGTCCTAGAGGATGAAGAGGCAGAAAAGAGAGTTGAAAAATACTTGGACCTGATACATTTGGAGAAGGAGATGAAAAAGGAAGGGATTCCTTTTGGAGGTTTCTTCCCAGGAACGCCTTATATGACCAGGAATACAAACATGATCAAAATGTATGACACTTTCTATAATCAGCTAGAGAATTAGATAGAATAGAAGCAAAGGGGCCCAAAAAAACACTCATACTTAGAATATGATGAAGAAAATAAGGGAGGGTATAGGATTTACAGTCCACCTCAGTCAGATGTGCCACCTAGTTTCAAAAAGATCTCAGAGGCTCATAATATTGAGGAAACAAGTGTGCCTCCTAGGAAAAAGCATAGGATAGAACAAGGAGGACCCTTAGAGTTGAAAGCATAAGAAAGGAAGAAAGACAGAGTAATAGCCCTGGTTAAAGGTGATAGGCAGTACCTTCACCAATTAAGAAAAAATATCAAAGAGGGAATGAAAAAGAAAAGAGAGATCCAAGAGGAGGTTGAATTTCCCCTCCAACTATGGAAGGTTGAAAGAGAGCTCTATTAGGAAGAATTTCTGAATGATGATGCATTCATTAAAATTGATGAGTTCAAGAAATTTCTTATTTGGAGAAAGAAACAAGAGGTTGGATCTTAGTTGTAGATAATAGAAGGTGGTACCTTGGGGGATGAATCCTTGAAGGCTTTGAAAGCCTATGACCCTGAATTTGAAATCATCACACCAGAGGAGGCTAGGCAATTAGTAAAGTCTAGTGGAATGTTTCTTGTTCCTAGATGGGATTTAGCCTCTATATTTATCATTGACCAGATCAAGAAGAAAATAGAGGCTAAATTGTCTTCTGAGACCCAAATAGGAGAAATGATAAGAGATTTTGGATATGATCCAAGATCCCAAACTCTATCTGTGTGGTTCTTGGCTCCAAAAACACAAAAGCCATCCCTAGTTAGTGTAGAGAAAAAGATGGATCGGAACAAGATCATTTGTACTATCCATAACACCTCTGATCTGGAAATCTCCCAAGATGTTACTCACTTTTCCTACCTAAATTTGGAAAAAATAGAGCAATCGTCAGAAAGATATGGAAAGCTCTTTGATGAGTCAATTGTTATGGAAAAGACAGAGAGAAGTGCTTGATGCAAATCAAGGCATTGCAAGGGAAGGTAGAATCTTTGAATAAGTAGTTGGAAGAAGCCCCCAATTATCTTTCTCCTCCAGCCAAAAAGGTTGCATCTGTACAGACTAATTTCACTGAGGACCTTCCATAAGATACAAAGAAAGTAGATGAGGAAAGGAATGAGGTCTCCCTCTCTACGCTGATAAGCATCTTGTAGCACAGAGTAGATATTCTGAAGGGAAAATTAGATGCATTTCACAAGGCATACATTAAGTTGTCTGATGTAGAAAATGAGGTAAAAGGCCAAATAGAAACTCTAGACCCATTATTCAATGTACAGTCAGGTAGGGGATCCTTATTTGAGAGATTAGAGGAATTGCGACCCCATAGGACAGATCTCCCTAAATTAGTGTGTCAAGTGGGGAGATGATAGAGAAAATTGGTACATCTTTGTCCTTTTTCAAAGGAAAATAAAATCAAGTCCAAGCAAGGTTAAGCATGTTTGGTCCTAATTTTAGTAGATTTATCCCTCCTATCAAAAAGAAAAATGATGAGATCAAGGATGTTGAGGAATGGAGAGGAGAGTTTGACACCTTGTTAACTAAGAAAGAGGCTTTCCTAATAGAGGAAAATGTCCTATATATGGACAAATTTAACAAAGCCTTAGATGAAGCATTAAAAATTGAAACAGACTTTTTCAGGTTTATTATAGATGTAAAGGATATTACATATGCCAGGTGGGAAAGAAAGATGAAGTAGTTAAAGAATATTCAAAGCTTTAGTTAGCCAATAGAGGATGAGGTCACACTTTGGAATAATGACACCAAGCCCAAGAAGAAGAAACCAACAATAATTGATCTATATGTAATAGATGAGGAGTGATTGGCACTTGGCACATGATCAATGAGCATAGGGAGGGTAATCATCATCAAGACTAGTGTAAGTTATCCTATGTTGGCCATCACTAGGTCTCATAACAACTTTCATAGGTTACCCTAAATATCTACAGACAAAGGTGCCAACTGTAAAATATTTGGAATGATTGCATATCATCTACTCTAGTTTATTTCTTCCACCGATTGAAATTGTAACTGTCTTTTAACACTTTTTTCTTTTCCTATCCATCTGAAGCTTGTTGCATCCTATCTCTTTTAGGATTCCAAGATGGCTAGTGCATACTATATATATCAAGTTGTAATGTTTTGTAAAGGATGGTGAATTCACAACTGCGAGGTAGATTTCTGAATTTTGTCTAGTTTTTAAATCTTTTTTTCATTCTGAATGTATTAAATAGAGATATTTTAATAAAAATACGGTGTAAGCTCATGTCTCATATCTATGATGTCTTCATATGTTTGTGTTTGGTTTCTTGTGTACTAAATTTATAAGGCATTTTAAATACACTAGCTGCAAGGTAATTGTGGGATTGTTTTCAAGTTTCTTTCAAGGAGAGAGTAATTCTTAACAATAGTTTTAGAGGGATAAATATTAGTATAAGAATTTGATACATGGATATGGGAATGAGAAGATTTCTTATGAGAAATTCCATCTGAGTTCTATGTGTGTTTTCATTAAAAAAATTTTGTGAATGTATATTTTAGTTGACTCTTTGCCATGGATTAGGCACTGCTCTAGATTTGAATGGTACTTATCATCATCAAACATTAAAACCTAAACAACCTTTTTAGTTTCTATTTGAAGAGCATGGAAGTTTATTATTTGTATTTAAGGAATACAAGTAATTTTGTTGATTCCTTAAAGAGTGAATCATTAGGTCAGCCTGCCTGAGTTTAGAACTCGAACTGAAGAAGGACTAGAATCCTTATTTCACTGGTATTTTCTCTTGTCAAGTTTACGGTCTGGATTCTAAATCTTTGCATAAGATTGGTTATTATCATTTTTAGAATGTGTTACCAATTGTTTCAATAAAAGGCAGGAGAAAATTAGTGTAAATCCTTGATCCACTGTCAAATTTACTAAGGAGTAAATTGTGAAAGGTACACCCACCTGAGTTTGTGGAGCTCAAAGAAGAAGGGGGATCAAATCCTCATCAATTAAAAATTTCCTTGTTTGAATAAAGTCTTGGGAATCATAGAGTCAAGAATTGATGCTTAGTAGAGGTTCTACAAGAAAAAGATTTAACAAAATGGAAACTATACTGGGGACAGGTGTAACAAATAATGTTTAATCTTCCCTAGACTCTTTAGTGCTTTATTTGTCAAGTATCTTAATCCAGTTTCAATTTTTTATGGGGAGAAGTGGTTTTTAGCAATAAGATTTTGAAAGTTCGTAGAAACTAGATATCTGTTGTTTCATTTATTGATCAGTTTATGAAATTTTCTCATACTTGTTGTGGGTGGCAACTCTGTACTCTATGCATTCCTGCATTTGTATATTGAAATATTGAAAGTTATTGTCTCTTTTAACAATGAGTCAGCAAGGAAACACAAGGTCCTACTATAGAAATAATCCAGAGAGTAATATAGGAGAAGAAATCCATACACCTGGTAGGAGACAATGGTCTAAAAGAGGTGGTTCAAACAATAACTCCCCCAATGTTTCAAAAGGGAGAATGGAAACCCTTGTCCCTGAGAGAGTTTCATCCTCATCTAAAAGTGCTAAACATTCAAGGCCAGTTGGCCCATATATAACTAATACTTCTTTTGATCCCTTTAGAGATGGAGAGATGATAGATGCAGGATTCTTCCCTACAGAAGAAACTCTAGACCAACCAGGAGAAACATCTATTGTTGAGACTACATCCTATGATTTTGAAAAATTGTGATATGAGGTTCTTTCCTTGAGAAGAAACAAGAATGAGCAGGAATTAGAAATAGAAAATGCAATAAAGAAGCATGAGAAGGAATTGTATGACTTGTTAATCGAGAGAGAAGAAATCTTGAAAGAAACAAAGAGAAATGAGCTTAAGGCCAAAGGTCTAAATGAGAAGGTCCAGGGTCTGGATAAAGATTTATTTGGTCATCTTGGAGCTTTGAGGCAACAAGCTACTGATAATAGATCAAATTCCAAGAAAGATGAATTTGAAAAAGAAGGACCTATTTTGAGGCAATTGCATCCACATGAAATTGAGAAAAATGAAAAGATCAAGAAAAATGACAAGGATGCATCTGATAAGGGAAATCAGAAAGATGTTGGCATAAGTATAAATGAGCCTAAACAAAGCAAAGTTACCCCTGTTGGTATGTCCCAAGTGGACTTAGAACTGGAGCAAGCTAGAAAGGCTAAAGTAGACTTAGCTAAGTAGCTAGAAAAAATGGAGTCATAAACTTCTGCAGCTGACATGAAAATAAGAATAACTTTCCTTCATGCTACTACAAATACCACTGAAAGTAGCTCAATGCCTATTGCTACTGGGACACTACAATAGAACCCACTAGGTGGATTAGGGCCAAATGCTCAAGTTTTTGGTCCTAATACAAATGCTCAAATTTATAATCCTAAACAAGGTGCTCTTCAACCTACTCAAAACCAAGGAGGTGTAGCAGCCACCAGTGGAATCAATGCCCTAGGAAATTTCCAAAGAAGACCTATCCATTTGGATAGATATTGGCCTTTGTTCTTTGATGACATTCCTAGTCTTCCAAACATGATCCCAAATGAGGTAAGAGACAGAATCCTTAAGTTCACTGGTAATAATTTCATTACTTATGAAGAACATTTGAAAGCTTTCACTGATAAGATCACTGATTTTGAGATTGAGAATGAAGATGTTATAATGAATCCTTTTGTTCAATGTTTGATAGAAGATGCTAGGGATTGGTTTAGTAATTTTCCTAAGGATAGCATAGCATCTTGGGATGAATTTGTCAGATCATCTAGGGAACAATGTCGAGAATATGTCAATTTAGGTTACATGTTAAAAGAATTTAATAACATCAAGAAATTCCCTAATGAAAGTATGTCAGATTTCAATAATAGATTTCAAAAATCCATGAACAAATTATTCAAGTGTTGAGATTAGATGAGAAAGTATGTTTAACTACCTACTTCAATGTTGTTGATGGCAATATTTCCTATCTTTGTAGGGATAAGAACCCACGTACCCTGAGAAATGCTTACAAAACAACAATAGATATTGAGAGTAATAGAAAAGCCTCGGGGAAGATGGGGAAGAGATAGGATGGTAAGTTGTGGAAGGAAACAAGGGGACAAACAAGAAAACATGTTAAAGAGGATGATAGGGTGGATAATTTGATGAATGTAGTGAAAAATCTCATTGCCAAAATAGACAAAAATGATAGAGGTTTTCATGATAACAAGTATAAATACCAGAGATATGATAGATAGCCAAATCTAAAGGACATGCCATATAGATAAAATTAGAAATATGGCTAGCCAATCCATGAAAATAAGAAAACCAGAATACAAAGGAGAACCCTGATCCTCTAAAGAGAAATAGCACAAAAAATGTGGAAAATACTCCTTGGTGTGTTTCTTGTAACATGCCTCATTCTTCTTACCAATGTGTTGTGGCCCAAGCCCTAGCTGATCAAATGGGGGAGGGAAATGAACAAACAAGTTTTGGAAAGGAAGACCCTGATGTTAATATGTTTACTGTAAGAAGACCTTATCCATGGTCTTCTGAAGAAAGTGAACCTGTTGAAGACATGAGAAACAAAAGAGGAAAATACCTAGAGTACCAGCCATAAATGATTTTTGATTCAAATGATAAGGCTGGTACCATACCATAGATAACTATCAATACAGTAGTTGATGAAAAGGAGCATCCCCATTTTAGACTGCCAAGTGATGAGGAAAAGAGATCCTTGACCATAGCAACAATAAACTAGGTTGGGGGTGCATATAATCTAAGAAACAGAAGGGTGGAGCCTAGTTAAGGAAAAATTTCTTCTGTACTCATTAAAGAAGATGACCCGCAAGTTGCTTCAGAATCTCCTATCATGGATAGTAAAGAAAAGAAATCTACAAAACAAAAAAAATCCTTTTTCTACTCAAAAAGAGGAGGAAGTAAAAGTAGAGGAAGAAATGATTACTGACAATGCCAAGAGAGGTAAAAAAATAAATGATGTATCTTCTGAATTACCTATGCTTGACATGAAGCATGATCTCTTACAAATAAAAGTATCATTTCCACTAATGGAGATGTTGAAGATAAAAGATCACAAAGAAGACAAACTTGCACTTTTAAAAGGGATAGAAGATATCCCTATGTCAAACAAAGAAGAAGTATACTTGACCTTAAAAAATGAGAAAAGAAATGTTCTAGCTATGAATAAGAAAGAGAAACAAGTGAAAGGCCTAGAGATAAGAAAGGAATTCTCTAATATCTAAATTGGGAATGTGGTTACTCAAGAACCACTAATGGTTGATCCATTTTATGTTACTTTAGTGATATATAATTTGTTGGTATAAATTTTTATGATAGACTATGATGCTACAACTACTATGATGCCATATCATGTTATGAAAGAACTAGGTCTTCAAGTCAACACCACTACTGGGAGTTTCTATGCAATGGATAATAGAGAGGTTCCAGTGATAGGAAAATTGAAAGATATTGAAGCAAAGATTTCTGCATTTCTTGAAGCCACTTATAAATTGGATATAGTTGTTGTTGATACCAAACCTCATTATGGTATGCTATTATCCAGGCAGTGGGAAGAAGAACTAGGTGGAAGACTACAATTGGATCTTTCCTATGCAACAATATATGTGAATGGCATCGAGGTCAAGTTGTACAAAGAGCCTCATTCTTCTGTCATGATTGAAATGGTATTACCCGATAAGCTAAACTGTTGTGTAGATGCTGATATGGAAAATTTATTGTTGAAGAAATCAAGCCACAACTAAGAAACATTGACCAAATAATTGATGAGTTGTTGTTACAACAAGATGAACTTTGGTAAATGTATTTTGATGGAGGATGCTCTAAAGAAGGATCAGGAGTGGGTGTTTAGTTTATATCACCATCAGATATTACTTTTAAATACTCCTTCCTCTTGGCTTTTCATTATACCAACAATACAGCTAAATATGAAGTATTAATATTGGGAATGGACATGGCCATCAATCATGGTATTAAATGTTTACAAGTTCATGGAGATTCTCAATTAATCATATCTCATATTAGATCAAAATACGCTGCTAAGGATGAAAGATTACAGTTGTATAAATATGTTGTCTGGGATAGAATAGAGATATTTGATGCCTTTAATATTCTATGGGTAGAAAGGTCAACCAATATTATGTAAAACTTCCTTACAAGCATTGCTTTGAAAAATGGTGACATTACCCTTGCTGGTATATCTGTGGTGGAAGTCAAGAATAGGCCTATAGTGCCTGACAACATCCATAGTTGGAAATTTTTTAAGGATGATGATGATATCCTCAGATTTATCCAATGCTTAGATCGATATGATGGCCAAAAGATTGACTATGACTCTTTGATAGGAGTTGTAGATGGCAAGGAATACATTTTTGAGAAAGAAGTTGTTCATTTAGATTCTAACCATATCCCTAAGGGACTAGTTGAACTAGAAGGCATGTTTAGTATTAATGATAATTACATGTCACAGAAGTCCAATGCCAAGTTGGAAGACTTGGAAGAAATAAATTTAGGACCAAAGACATCTCCTCAATTGGTTTATATTGGAAAAAAAGCTAGATATAAATGTGAGGATGAATTTGATAAACTTGCAGAAAAAATATAAGCATGTTTTTGCCTGGTCCTATGAAGATCTCAATGTTGGAAATGAGAAAGTAACTGAGAGGGGAGGGGTGAATCAGTTACTTCAAAAAAAATCCTTTGTCCTTTAGATGTCTTAAATACTTTAACACTGTTACTCAGTTAATTAAGATATTCTTCTGTAAATCAGGTGTCAAAGCAATATTTATAATATCCAATGCAATTATACTTTGGAGATTAAGTGCAAAAACATAAAGCATAAAAAAATAACATATACATAGGTGACACCAAGATTTAATGTGGAAACCCAATATGGGAAAAACCACCAATGTAACTAGTTACTATTTTTCACTCTTCTCAAATGAGCCCTGTTAGGAGCCAACCCTGTTAAAGGTTACAATAACACACTGTTAGGTGTGACCTTATTAAAGGATTTAATCACCCTGTGAGGAGTGGCCTTGTTAGAGGTCTTCAACACTTCAACATAGAAATGCTACCTTGTGAGAGGATTTATAAAAGGACTGTTAAGAGATTTTAGATCACTGCTAAAAATTTTAGAAAGTAACAATGAATTGACTTGTATGTATAAGCAATTGTCTTTGCTAATTCAGATCTTTCTTATGATTATAACTAGATCCTTTCTGATCAGATTTTCTATTTCAGCTCCGAGTGATATGTACTCAATCAGAATCCTGTTTGATTTCACCTTCACTCTTCATATCATAGAATTCCACACTTCTGCTCTCTCTATCTCTTTCTCTTCTTCTTACACACATTCAATCTAAACTTGACCTCTCATTTATATGGTAAGCCCTTTCAAGTTGGCTTGAATATACTTCTAATAAAAAATCACAATTTAGTCGGCCTCATATAACCAATTAATTATAGAATATAAATCACTGTTACTTGGCTGCCACTGAATGACCGACCAAGACTGAAATGCCCGAGTGACTCGGTTAACATTGAACTTCCTTCAATGCCTGAATGAACTCGGTCAGCACTAAATAACTCATTCTATTCACCAATTGTACTTGGTCTAAATTTAGATATTTGTGTAATATCAGTATATAAGTGTAAGTACTGTGTAACATCAAAGAAAATACACAATTGAATAATTTTCTTCAACAATCTCCCTCTTTGGTATTGATGGCAACACAACATGTCATAATACAAAGAATTGTAGAGAAACAAATTTTTTTATTAGTGTATTTAGCTTCATTCTGATTCTCATCCAAAAACTCCCTTTGACATAAAAATCTCCCTCTTACTGTATTATAGAAAACTCGCCCTCTTTGACAAAAGATGCGAAAGACACCATTTCCACAACAATCAATAGTAAGTACTATTTCACTTTGTAATTTTAATGTACCTGAATGTACAAATTCATTTGCAATGTGCTCTAATATACCTGCATCAACTAATAGATCTTCACTGTCACTCGGGTTGATGCATCACTAAACTATATTTTAGTGAGCTTCAGTTAGGGGAAGCACCCCTAGCTTTCCTCTAAGATACAAGAATGCATCCTTAGGTAAAGTTTTGGTGAATATGTTTGCAACTTATTCTTTGGTATTCACATATTCCAAACTTACTTCTTTATTTTGTACCAATTCCCTCAAAAAATGATACTTTATTGCTATATGCCTGGTTTTGGTGTGCATCATAGGATTCTTTGGAATGTTAATGACACTGGTGTTTTCATAGTAGATAATGACTGACTCTTTTACTTCTTCCTTCATTCTTGACAACAACTGCTTGATCCATATGATGTTTGAACAGTTCACTGCTGCAGCAACATATTCTGCCTCTATTGTAGACTGAGAGATACAATTTTTCTTGCTAGTCCATGATAATAACCTCTTTCCAAGAAAGAGAGCTCCACCACTTGTGATTTTCCTATTATCAACATTTCCAGCCCAATCAGCATCAGTGAATCCCTTTAAATCAAAGTTTCCACCTTTCTTATACCATAAGCCATAGTCTTCAATACCCTTCAGATATCTCAGAATTCTTTTGATTTCCATTAGGTGATTATCTCTGGGATAGCTAAAAATATTGCAACAATACAAACTGCCAATGCAATATCAAATTGGGTGTGAACAACATATTGCAATTTTGCAATCATGGATGTGTATTTGGTCTGATCTACCTCCTTTGAATCATCATCTCTAGACAATTTCTATCCAGTACACATGGGTGTTCCAACAAGTTTGGAATCTTCCATACCAAATTTCTTAAGTATCTCCTTGATATATTTTGATTGAGAAATGTAGATACCATCCTTCATTTGATGTACTTGCAATCCAACAAAGAATTTGATCTCACCAAACATAGACATCTCAAATTATTTACTCATAGCTACAGAGAATGCTTTGCATAGGTCATCATAACCAGTGAATAATATGTCATCAAAAAATATCTCTGCTAATAGTATTTTGTTTTGTGGTCCTTCTTTGATGTATAGGCTACTGTTATGATTGGTTCTCTGAAATCCAATACTTACTAGATAGCTATGTTGTCTTTCATACTAGGCTTTGGGTGTTTTCTTCAGTCCATACAATTCTTTGTGCAGCTTACAAACCTTCAGGTGTTTCCTTCTGCTAGGATCAATAAATCCTTCACGTTGTTCAATGTAGACTTCTTCTTCTAGGATTCCATTTAGAAATGCATATTTCACATCCATTTGATATACTTTGTATCCTTTATGTGCAGCATATGCCAGAAGAGTTCTGAATCCTTCAAGTCTTGCAATAGGAGAAAAAGTTTCTCCATAGTCAATACCCTCTTCTTGAGCATATCCTTTACAAACTAATTTGGCCTTGTTTCTAGAAAATTTACCATTTTCATTCATCTTATTTCTAAAAACCCACTTGGTTCCGATCACATTCTTGTCCTTTGTCCTAGGCACAAGAGTCCAAGTCTTGTTCTTCTCATTCTACTCAATTTCTTCATTCATTGCTTCTATCCAACTTTCATCATTCAATGCATCTTTAACGGTTCTAGGTTCAAATTCACTTAGTAAGCATGTACCTTTGAGTTTATTCCTTGTCATTGTACCTTTTATCTGATCTCCAATTATCTTCTCAAGTGCATGATTCCTTTTAACATTTCTTTAAAGTACTAGATCTTTTGTTCTAGGTTCTGGACTTGATCCACTAGGTCTGTCATTCTCAAACATTCTTTCTTGTTCCTATGTCTGATGCTCGGGTTGCACTATCTGTGACTCAAATCCCTCTATTTGTGACTTGGGTTCCTCCATCTGTGACTCGGTTCCCTCCTCTTGTGACTCAGTTTCCTCTGTCTACGATACAGTCTCTTCTACTAGCAGCTCAAGTTGCATAGTTTGCAACTCGGTTTGCATAGTTTGTGCTTATATTTAGTGGTTTAGAATTTTTTTGTCCCATGACCATTTCTTGAGTCATAGGTATAGTATCAGGTTTATAATACACAAAGTTCTTGTAGTCTTTAGGCTCTTTACTGCTCTTCTCTTCACATTTTTCTACAAACTCATCAATCTTGACATGTACACTTTCTATGACTTTATGAGTAGTAAGATTCAGACATTTGTATGCTTTTCTTGTACATGAGTAACCTAGGAATATTCCTTCATCACTTTTTGCATCTATTTTTCCATTTCTTGCTTCCTTCAAGATGTAACATCTACTTCCAAATACTTTGAAATAATGAACATTAGGTTTATAGCCATACCATAATTCAAAAGGTATCTTGTTACTACCTTTCTTCATTTGAACTTGGTTCAGGGTGAACACTATAGTGTTGATGGCCTCCTTCCAGTATTGGGCAACAACATTATTTTCAATCATTAGAGTTCTAGCACAATCCATGATGAATATGTTTCTTCTCTTTGCTATTCCATTTTGATGTGGTGTACCAGGGTTAGATACCTATCTTTAGATTCCTCTCTCATTATAGAATTCATTGAACTCATTAGAAATGAATTCTCCTCCTCTATCAGATCTTAGGCATTTTAGTTTCTTTCATGTTTTCTTTTCTACTCTTGCAAGATACCACTTGAATTTCTAAAAAGCTTCTAATTTTTGTCTGAGAAACATGATAGTCATCATTCTAGAATGATCGTCAACAAATAGAATAAAATACATCTCTCTAGTATAGATTGTTGCTCCAATTGGTCCACATAGGTTAGTATGTATCAATTCCAAGACTTCATTAGTATTGTAATTCTTTCTTTTGAAACTAGTCTTGCTCATCTTTCCAATTTGAAATTTTTTGCATATTGCTAACTCAGGTTTCTTTAAAATAGGAATACTTCTAGCTCTCTTGTTCTTTCCTATGTTTACCAGATTATCAACGTTTACATGACACAAAATTTTATTCCATAACCATCTTTCTTCTACTTGTGCAATAAAGCATGAACCTTTGGTGAGATCAAGATAGAATAGATTACCTTTTGTTTGTCTGCCAGTTCCAACTAGGTTCCCTTTACCATCCAGGAGCCTAGCCTTACCATTCATGAATTCTACCTTGAAGCCAATGTTGTTCAACTGTGTTACACTAAGTAGATTTCTCCTCAATCCTTCAACCTAATAAGCATTATCAAATTTGATTCCTTCTATCAGAATAATGCAACCTTTTCCTCTTATAGGGCAAGGTTCATCATTCCCAAAACTGACACTCCCACCATCATAGTGTTCAAGATGTTCAAACTTTATCTTATCACCAGTCATGTGATGAGAACAACCACTATAAATTATCCATGTTTCATTTTTATTGATGTGTGATAAAAGTGCTTTCTTTTCATGTTCTTCATCTGACTCATCCTTAACAGCAATATAAACCATTTCTTCTACTTCATCACTGTCATAATCTTTAGCAATATAAAAAGACTTCTTACCTTTATCCTTGTAGCTTTTTTAGTTCTTGAAATCTTTCTTGCCCCTGACTTTGTTGAACTTTTTCTCATCTTTGTCTTCTTTGTTCAAACACTTTGCAGCAATGTGACCAATGTCATTTCATGAGAAACAAATCAATGGTATCTTTCCTTTGTATTTTCCTTTTGCAAATCTTCTTACAAGTAGTGCTTCAATGATGTCAAGATCTACATCATCAGATTCATCATCACTATCACTTTCAATCTGCTTCCCTTTTGAGTATCTATCCTTCTTGCCAAGGTTCAGTTTCGCTTTGAATGCAGACTCAAGATTGCTAGAGCTAGGAGAGTAATTGTCAAAGTTGTCCAGCTCAAAAGTTGTAAGCCTTCCCACTAATGTATCCAGAGTTATATTTTTATTGCACCTCATCTCTTGAATAGCTGAAACTCTAATAGCATAAATAGGAAGTAAAGTTATTAGTACCTTGTTGACCACTTTTGTATCTTCAATTATTCCACCTCTAGCTCTGATGGCACTCACAATCTTCTTGATTCTGTCACTGTATCCTGTAATGTCTTCTCCTTCTTTCATTTTCATCTGGTCAAATTGTCCTCTTAGACTTTATTCTTTGGATCTCTTTACATTTTCATCTCCTCCATGAATGTCCTGTAATTTCTTCCACATATCATAGGCTATAGGGTAATCCTTGACTTCATCAAATTCTGAGTATCTGAGTGAAGAAGCTATGTCAATCATCATTATATTGTGATGCTTCTGTTCCATCATCTGTTCCATAGTCATAGTCCCTGTTGGTTCCACATATTTCTCTCCAAATATTGCAGACCAACATCTCCACTAGTAGATAGATGTAGCTTCATTAGCTCCTTCCATGATAGGAAATTGTCTTTTTTTAGCTTAGGGATCTCCCTTTTGTAAGACATCTCTGATCTTTAGCTTAGGCCTTGAAACCTTCTCTGAAAGAACTTGAAGCTCTAATACCAATTGTTGGAAATGAGATAAGTAACTGAGAGGGGAGGGGTGAATTAGTTACATCAAAACAAATCCTTTGTCCTTTAGATGTCTTAAATACTTTAACACTGTTACTCAATTAATTAAGATATTCTTCTATAATTCAGGTGTCAAAGCAATCTTTATAATATCCAATGTAATTATACTTTAGAGATTAAGTGCAGAAACATAAAGCATAAAACAAATAATATATAAACATGTGACACAAAGATTTAACATGGAAACCCAATATAGGAAAAACCACCAATGTAACTAGTTACTATTTTTTCACTCTTCTTAAGTGAGCCCTGTTAAGAGCAAACCCTGTTAAAGTTTACAATAACACACTGTTAGGCGTGACCTTGTTAAAGGATTTAATCACCCTTTGAGGAGTGGCCTTGTTAGAGGTCTTCAACACTTCAACATAGAAATGATACCTTGTGAGAGGATTTACAAAAAGACTGTTAAGTCTACTCTATTAAGATATTTTAGATCATTGTTACAATTGTTAGAAAGTAACAATGAATTGACTTGTATGTGTAAGCAACTATATTTGTTGATTCAGATCTTTGTTATGATTATAACTAGGTCCTTGCTGATCAAATGTTCTATTGCAGCTCTGAGTGATCTGTACTCAATTAGAATCCTGTCTGATTTCACCTTCACTCTTCATGTCACAGAATTCCACACTTCTTCTTTCTCTGTCTCTTTCTTCTTCTTACACACATTCAATCCAAACTTGACCTTTCATTTATATGGTAAGCCCTGTCAAGTTGGCTTGAATATACTTCTAATAATAAATCATAATTTAGTAGGCCTCATATAACCAATTAATTATAGAATATAAATCATTGTTATTTGGCTGCCACTGAATTCATGACCAAGACTGAAATGCCCAAGTGACTCTGTCAACACGGAACTTCAATGCCCGACTAAACTCGGTCAATACTAAATAACTCATTCTATTCACCAATTGTGCTCGATCTGAATGTAGAAATTTGTGTAACATCACTATATAGGTGTAAATACATGTGTAACATCAATGATAATACACAATTGAATAATTGTCTTCAACACACAAAGCCTATAGGGAGGACCCATTCCAACATTAAATTCCATTGAAAGAAGATGCAAAACCATTTAGGCAGAATTAGAGGCCTATTAATTCATTATTGGCTACCAAGTTGCAAATGGGTTGATGAAATTAAGGGATGCATGCATAATTCATCCCATAAGACATTCATCATGGGTTTCAAATTTGGTCCCAGTAAGAAAAAAAATTGGGACATAAGATTGTGCGTTGATTTCAGGAATCTGAATGTAGCTTCATTGAAGGACAATTATGGACTACCGAACATGGAAGTTATGTTGCATAAGGTGACTAGATGTGATTTATTATCTATGATGGATGGGTTTTCTGGGTATAATCAGGTTTTGTGATAGCTAAATGCGGGCCTCTGATTTAGCCATACACTTCAACATAGTCATTGCTCTTCAATCACATACAGAAATGAATATAGATTAATTCACCCTACATGTGTGAATGAATCGACCTGTTGCCTCCTAATAGGCAGGAGTATGAGCTTGCTCTTAGATCATTGCAAGCTCAATGACTACACACTAACCTAAATGAAGGATTTAAGACTATATGATGAAAGTAGAATACTAATTAATCTAAATGATATGAAATTTGTCGTTCATCCAAGCTACTTAAGATTCATTTTAGAAGCACCAAATTGAGTGTGAGATATTCATTTTAATAACACCAAATCAAAGTGTGCTCTAAATTAGATTGATTTTCTTGAATTGAAAATAAACAAAAATATTAAATAAATGCTATAAATGCAAGAAAGCTAACACAAAAATGCAGCATAATAACATTAAGCAAAAATTAGGATCCTTTGTGAAGGAAAAGAGTTTCTCTTTTATAGAAATCTCTCTCAAATCGACGGTCGAGATCGAAATAAAAGAGTGGCTCATATTCGATTGAAGAAGCACAATCCATGTGCAAGCGATGTGATTGGTTGAGAGAGTCAGTTGACTAAACTGACTGATCAGTTATTTTAGAAACTTCCAAAATCAGTTCACACTTAAATGTTCTTAAAATGATAAACAGTAGAGAATCAGTTAACTGAGTGGAACTGGATTGTTTCCATTTTGATAAATCAGTTAACTGGATTTGATGATGTCATATGCATTTTTAATAAATTAATTCATTTTGAATGCACATTTATGATTTTATAATTAATTTAATTCCTTTTGGATTTAATTGACAATTTTGTAATTTTTATTTAATTAATATGTCATAATATCAATTAAATAATTAACATAATGTTTATTTGCCAATGTAATGTGATTTTAGGAATTAATTAATTAATCAGGTATGATGATTGATTAGGACCTAGGGTTTAGGTCAGATCAGTTTGAATTCGATAATTGCCTGTTTGATTTAGGACTTAGGTTTAATCAAGGTTAGGGTTTCTTGATTAAATGCTGAGATTGGGGGTC
>MU223224.1:6228302-6291102 GCA_018584345.1 Thuja plicata | reverse complement strand
CAGACAGCTATTTATTGTTATTAAAACTGCTCTCCCGGAAGACAAGTGGAATTCTTTGTTTCCGGTGAAACTAGGCCATTTAGTCTGTAACAGTATGTTGGATGCATCCATTGTGGGGAGCAATTTATTGAACTTCCACATGCCCTTTTATGAACCAAGGATAGGATTTGATAGCAAGGGTTTTGCCAGGGAGACTCTAGGGCTAAGTAAATGCCCTTCCCCAAGTTATCATCTTAAGGATCTATGGGAAAATCTCAGTGATGAGAAAATGATATGGGAGCGGGATTGAACCAGACTCACTGTATCTCAGATCAAGCTATTGCAATTGAGGTTTGATATCAGAAGTGTAGAAGAGGACAGTTCAGAGGTCCCCTATCCATCCACCACCTATTCAGAAGCAGAAAGTGTCCCAATTATCGATTGGGGCAGGAAAGAATCCAGCGATATCAAACTCCGAACCCGCAACATTTTTGAAGAAACTGAGAATTGGATTACGACAAGGAAGAAAGAAGTTCAACTCCTTACAAACACATGCCTTGATACTGAGTCACCTATTAAAAGTGTAAAGCAAGTTCTTGCTAATGATTCTCCTTTGTTATCAAATGCAGGTGAAATAATATCATTGAAGGTGAAGACAGCTTCAGTGAAACACCCTACCACGCCAAGATCAAGGGTAAGGACGAGGTCAGAAAAGAGGAACCAGATTATTTGGATGATGTCATAGAGCTCAATGAAGAAGACCTCTCATCCACCCCTGATCACAAAGGGAAGGTTCAGGAGGTTCTCACACATTATCAGGAGCTGTCCCAGGTTACAAACATGCCTGTAAAGACTCCTGATAACCAAATTATGCCTAGTTCGGTTCCACCATGGCTCACTGAATCGGTTAGCAAGAGGAAAAGTTTCAAACCACTGGCTATGCCAGTTAAAGAGATTATTACGAGGTATGCTGCACGCACTCCAAAAGCTAAAACAATGAAAAGTGACGCGAGGTTGACAACAGATCCGTCAATAGGGAAGATCATTGCTGAAATTGCCACTTTAAATCCTACGGAAGAGGTGCAGGATCCTGAGCCCAAGGATTATGAAATAACAAAAATGGAGTTAGGGGTTCTGAACAGAGACTCCCGTGATCACATTTTCAAATTCTCTGCAGATCATATGTTAGGACAGTCGTAGAAAGATGGCAGGGAGAAACAGGAATTGAAGCAAATAGTCTCAACCATGGCAGAATTTCTCTCGTCATTGGCTGAAAATGGTGCGCTACCTTTGGCACAGGCCCACCAAGGATTCGACCCCAATTCGGCGGAAAATCAAAAGTTGGTCAAACAGGTACAGCAAGGTAGAACCTGGACAGAAGTAATAAAGGCATGGACAGATGGTATAGTAGTAGAAGGAAGCGCCTTATAAGGGAGTTCATGAGCACCCGCGTGGATGGCGAAATACTCCTGGGGGAGATTCAGACCTTGATCCCAATATGGGAAAGCGAGGCAGAAAATTGTGCAGACATTGTGATGCGAGTATAGGAGATTGAAGATTATGGAGTAAAATATTTTTTAACTGAAAATCCCATGAAGTTAGTGGATCCTTGTATGCTGTTTATTTTAAAGAAAAACTTTGGCTGGAAGAAAACATTGTTTGAAGCAGCTATTTCTCATATGAAAGCCATGGAAAAAGAAGTGCAGGAAATTCACTCCGACACCTTGAAGGACATAAAAGTAGTGAACCCCTCAGGCATTTTATAGCTGGAGGATGGAAATCAGGGTGTCGATGCGATGGTTAAGTCCTTTGTTGATGTAATGAATGCTTTCAAAGAGAGTGAAGCTCCAACAGTTCACGACCTCACCAGAACCGCCAACATTGAGGCTATGTTGATCTTGAACCGGGGACAACTACCGAAACAAGCTGAAAGAATCCAGAAAATGCGATGGGAGAAGAATGTGATGCATGCCAAATTAGCCCCACTAAAAAATTTGCACACCCCGCCTACTCAGGAATTGCTCCGTGTCTTTCGGTCGTCGAAGCTGGTGAAGATGGCCACGTCAACAAATATGCAAGAAAGCTGAACAGGATTCAGTTTTATTTCCTTAATTTATCCTGCTTTTAAAAAACCTTATTCTGAGAACTTTGTTATAACTGGTAACCGTTTCTTTCTGTGGTTGTGTCCGAGAAGCCGGGTTTTTTGGGAGGCTTTCTCGGACTGCTGAACTATATAAGCTAGAGCTTAAAACTAAATAGGGGTTAGACTAGAATAGAGGGAAAAAGATAGATTTTAGAATAGCGTAAAATTTTGTTTTTGTTTTCCAATAGTTAAAGTGACTGATGATATCTGGACTTTGAGCTCAATATACCTGGATGCTCATGCTGAATTAAATTTTGATCTTTGGAAATCAGATAGTAATATATATCCCTACTTTGAGAGAGTTATATATTGAACTTCTGCATGCGTTATTCCATTTTAGTCATTTAGTTTTAGATTTGTGAATTCCATTTTTCCGTAGATGAATGCTTAGTTGTGTTGAATTTCTTGATCAGTTAGTTAGTTTAAATCTCTTCTGCAAAGTAGTTTCCGATTCTTTCTAAGTTTTACAAGTTTCCGTCGCTTTACCTCATCCGTCTAAGAACAGTTGAGAGAGCTTTTCCTACTTTTCAGTTAAAAGCTTATATGTTTAGATTGCAATATCCATTCATTGGAAATATTTTTAAAGGGAGCTGTACCTTTGTAAAATTCAGAGGGAAGCAAAGTAAATGCTTACCTAACTGTTATTTAATGATTTGTTTTCAAGGGCATAGAGTTAGAAAATAAACATCAAGATTTAAGGAGAACAAATCTGTTAGCCAACAGATTTTTGGTGACTCTACTGGGGAAAGACCAGTCAAGTGCGCTAGTCCGATTCCTGTCATAATGCCACATTGGTGCTACCCAATGACAATGTGTTCCCTGTGCTCCAGCTAAATTTGGGTTTTGAAGACACACAAGAGGATTTAATCTCAGATCTTGCTTCAACTGCTTGGAGGTTCAAACGAAGTAATCAAGAATTCCACCGGGTTCAAGAAGTGCTCGAGAGAGAAGAAGAAATTGGTGAACATTTGAGAGGTATTCCCGTTGCTAGAGAAGCTGTCATAGTCAACAGACTTGCACAAGGTCGACAACAGAACTAAGTTTTGAATAGATACTTGAAGTGGCAACCAGAAGATACACAAGGGGGGAACACAGCAAAGGATTGGTGGACAAAGATTTTAAACTGTTGGAAAGCCTAAATTTCAAATCAGATTTAAATCTTCACCGAAAAAAGAAGGCTCAAACTATCAGTCGACCCTCATCTCCCCCGCGAAGCCCATCTGTCCCATTGACTTTCCAAGCCATTATTTCTCTGGGTACTATAATTCCCACTGTTTTAAATATTCACCCTTTGAATTTCCAGTTTCTATTCATGGCCAGAAATCGACCTTGGGGCCAACACATTGGGCCTCTAAACCTGGGGGTTAACCAACCTGCTGATTTACCTAAAGGAGCCAATCAAATTTTTCCCAAGTTCAGTGGGGATAATAAGGTCTCTTAAGATGATCATCTCAATGCCTTCCAAACCGCTTGTGGGATCATGAGCATGCCTACCAAGGATGTGGCGGTGAGACTTTTTGTCAAAACTCTTGTAGATGCCGCCGCCGATTGGTTCAGTCATTTGCCGAATGGATCCATCACAAATTGGGACACTATGAAGTGGGCTTTCGAAAAAAGGTTCAAAACCCCCGAAAATGAAGTCTCTTTGTTATTACAACTCAGTCAGTTAAAAAAAGAGATCCACGAACCAATGAGAGAATTTGTTGCCAAATTCAATAGGACTTTGCAAATAATTCCCGCGACCGCCGCTCCAAGTGATGAAAACAAAAAGATTTACTTCCTTAATGCAGTCTCGCCGGATATAAGCTTCCATTTGTTGAAAGACAAGGTGCCCAATCTTGAAGATGCCCAAACTAGAGTGATTGAACTTGAAGACACTCTCATAACTGCCGGCAAGTGGAAAAGAGAAGCGCAAACCCCAAGCAGTTCTTCAGCAGCTGCAACTACAGATCCAATGGTGCAGAGGATTATGAACGATATAGCAATGCTAAAAAGGCAGAAGAACAGGAAAAATTCCTATCAACCCCCTTATCAAGACATAAGTCAAAGGTAATTTCCTCAACCGCAGACAAAAACTCAGCAGTTAACTGGCCCTCCACAGAGGTTGCAAATAGAGCGAACTCCCAAGGAAATTATGTGCTCGTTCCACCTGACCACCGATCATGATGGGGATACGTGTATCAAATGGTTAAGATACTTACAACTCAATGTAGCCAGAGATGAGATGAATAATGAACAACTTCATGAGGAAAGGAATTCTCCAGACATTGGTTCATCAGGTTCTTTCTACTCAGAATATGTACCTGGTGTAGAGCAAGGCGGAAGTGTATTGGAAACCCTATAAGATCCAGCCTGCACTATCTTAACAAGAAATCAACGAACTCAAAAGTTTGTTCCAGGCGCAACTGCTATGAGCACAGACTCAAAAAGAAAGGAGTTTACCGGCGAAGAAACACACACAAGTTCAAGGGGCTCATAGGTAAAATTTTTTCCCAGAAATACAAATACCCCTCCATCTCCTTTCGATTTTGTTGAGTTCTGTTAGTCTTCCACGGTTTCTATCTCTTCTCTTGATTTCTTGAAGATGAACCCTAGAGAACTAGATAAGTTGGTGAAACATGTTAAAGGGGAAAATTATACAAGTCCTCAAGCAGAAAAACCCTTTATAGGGGAAACCACCACTACTCAAGAACCTTTTGTATTCTAACCCCAAGACACCCCCCAAGTTCCAGAAGGATGTCAGCCCATAAATTCCATCGAAAATGGGTATGAAGAAAAAAAGCCAAACCCATTTTATGTCTCTCTGCTATTGAATGGTCAAAAGTTGAGTAATTGTATTATTGATTCTGGTGCTTCTGACAACATAATGCCCGCCCCCGTAGCTAAGGCTTTGGACTTACCCTTAACCAAAACCTTCGGTCATTGTTACTCTATGGACAGTAAAGAAGTGCCATTAAAGGGTCAGATCAAAGATTGTCAAGCTGTCCTAGCTGCATACCCTGACAAACGGCTAAAACTCACTATTTTAGTAGCTGATATCCTAGCTAGTTATGGAATGTTGCTCAACAGAACTTTCTGTAAAGACTTGGGCGGAGATATAAAAATGGACTGGTCTGAAGCCACAATTCCCATAGGCAAAAAGAAGGTAAAACTAGAACCTGAACCTAAGAATAAGTATACCGTGATACCCTCAGATGAACCCAGAGCCCAAATCCTGTATGAAGAATGCAATTTTGGGAATTATGTCATCCTAACTGATTCAGATAAAGATCCAAATCAAACCTCAGTTGGAAGAAGACGTTTGGAAAATGGAGTTTGACGGAAGCTGCTCTAACTCAAGTTCAAGCGCTGGAGTGGTCCTTTTCCCTCCCCATGGAGAGTGCATTCCTTTTTCTTTCAAGTTAGATTTCAAAAACACTAACAAAACCACAGAATATGAAGCCTTGTTGTTAGGTCTAGAGGAGTGCAGGTTTAGAGGGATCAAAAAGATGATAGTAAAAGGAGACGCTAAATTGATTGTAAAGCAGGTTCGGGGGCAGTTTTCTATGAGGAATGAGAAATTGAAGCATTACAGAAACCTAGTCTGGGATGACATAGAATTTTTTGATGCCTTTTCCATTGAGTATATTCCTAGGAATCAAAATACCAGAGTAGATTCTTTGGCTATATCTGCCTCCTTGCTCTTGCCACATCCTGATTTTAAAACTAAGAAATACCAGATTGAAATGATATACAAACCAAGGGTACTAGACAATGTTTAGAACTGGCAAGTGTTTGATGATGATACGCAACTTAAAGAATTTCTAGAGTGTGCCGCTGGATTCGCTGAAATATATTTTGAAGGTTCAAAAAATGAATGTAAAGAAGTTTACCAAGATGAGGATGATAATGCAGGGATGATTTAGCTGAAAAGTAATAAAATATCTAAGGGCTTAGTTTCTCTGGGACATCTATTCAGAAGAAGAGATGATAGCATAGTGAAGGAAAAGGTCTCACATGTTCCAAATTCAAAGGAATATGACAAAATTGATATAGGTGATCAGGGTTCTCCTAGGTGGATTTCCATTGGTCAAAATTGTACCGAATCTAAGAAGGAAGACTTGAAAAGGTTATTGAAGGAATACAGAGATGTTTTCGCCTGGGATTATGGAAATCTGAAAGTTTTCAAAGATGGTCAATTTGAACACCAAATCCCCTTGAAACCCGGAGTTGTTCCTTTCCGCTAGAAGTTGAGGAACTATAACCCTAAGGTATCAGAAGCTATACTGAGGGAAGTTAAAAAGATGTTACAGGCCCGAATCATCTACCCTATTCACCATTCAACGTGGATAGCTAACATAGTGCCCGTGAGAAAGAAAAATGGTGAAGTTTGAATTTGTGTCAATTTTCGTAACCTAAACCAAGCAAGTTTAAAAAATAATTATGCCTTGCCTGTCATGGAGCATGTCTTGCAGGCGGTCTCCGGTTCTGAAGCCATGTCAATGTTAGATGGCTATTCGGGTTACAATCAAATAGGGGTAGCAAAGGCTGACCAACACAAGATAGCCTTTATCACGCCATGGGGTACTTACACCTACAACTGGATGCCCTTTGAACTAATAAATGCAGGTGCAAATTTTCAACGGGCAATGAATTCTTCCTTCGAAGATCTCAGAAATAAGATCATAGTGATCTATCTAGATGACCTTACAGTATTTTCAAAAAGGAGAAATCAACACTTGAAGGACCTGGAACGAGTGTTGCGGCATTAGAGAAACCATGGTATCTCTTTAAACCCCAAGAAGTCCATATTCTTTGTAGAGGAGGGAAAGTTACCTGGCCATATAGTATCAAAGGAGGGCATCAAAATAGATCTTGAACGAGTTAAAGCAATTCAGCAACTCAGCCTGCCTACTAGCAGAATCAGTCTGAAGTCCTTCTTCGGGAAAATTAATTTTCTACGAGCTTTTATTCCTGAATTCTCTAAAGTAACAAGACATATGATCGAAATGATGAGTGAGAAAATCCCTTTTAAGTGGAATGATGATGGACGGAAAGATTTTGAAGATATTAAAACTTCCATATCTCAGGCACCAGTATTGAGAAGTCCAAATTTAAGAAAAGATTTTATTGTGTACTGCTACGCCTCTCAAAATACCCTTTCAAGCATACTCACTCAGAAAGATAAAGAAGGACAGGAAGCTCCCATAGCCTTTATGAGTGTGTCCCTGAAGAAGCACTAGCTCAAATACTCCCAAATAGAAAAACATGCTTACGCGGTGGTAAGGCAGTGAAGCATTTCAGGTATTATATTCTTCACTCGCATAGTACTGTATATGTGCTAGAAACTGCTGTGAAGATCATTCTGATTCAGAAGGAGATTGGCATGAATAACAGAGCCGTATGGATTGCGAAGATTATTTGGATGATGTCGTAGAGCTCAATGAAAAAGACCTCTCATCCACCCCTGATCACAAAGGGAAGGTTCAGGAGGTTCTCACACATTATCAGGAGCTATCCCAGGTTACAGACACGCCTGTAAAGACTCCTGATAACTGAATTATGCCTAGTTTAGTTCCACCATGGCTCACTGAATCGGTTAGCAAGAGGAAAAGTTTCAAACCGCTGGCTATGCCAGTTAAAGAGATTGTTACGAGGTATGCTGCACGCACTCCAAAAGCTAAAAGAATGAAAAGTGACGTGAGGTTGACAATAGATCCATCAACAGGGAAGATCATTGCTGAAATTGCCACTTTAAAGCCTACGAAAGAGGTGCAGGATCCTGAGCCCAAGGATTATAAAATAACAAAAATGGAGTTAGGGGTTCTGAACAGAGACTCCCGTGATCACATTTTCAAATTTTCCGCAGATCATATGTTAGGACAGTCACAGAAAGATGGTAGGGAGAAACGGGAATTGAAGAAAATAGTCTCAACCATGGCAGAATTTCTCTCATCATTGGCTGAAAATGGTGCGCTACCTTTGGCACAGGCCCGCCAAGGATTCGACCCCAATTCAGCAGAAAATCAAAAGTTGGTCAAACAGGTACAGCAAGGTAGAACCTGGACAGAAGTAATAAAGGCATGGACAGATGGTATAATAGATGAAGGAAGCGCCTTCATAAGGGAGTTCATGAGCAACCGCGTGGATGGTGAAATACTCCTGGGGGAGATTCAGACCTTGATCCCAATATGGGAAAGCGAGGCAGAAAATTATGCAGACGTTGTGATGCGAGTACAGGAGATTGAAGATTATGGAGTAAAATAGTTTTTAACTAAAAATCCCATGAATTTAGTGGATCCTTGTATGCTGTTTATTTTAAAGAAAAACTTTGGCTGGAAGAAAACATTGTTTGAAGCAGCTATTTCTCAGATGAAAGCCATGGAAAAAGAAGTGCAGGAAATTCACTCCGACACCTTGAAGGACATAAAAGTAGTGAACCCCTCAGGAATTTTATAGCTGGAGGATGGAAATCAGGGTGTTGATGCGATGGTTAAGTCCTTTGTTGATGTAATGAATGCTTTCAAAGAGAGTGAAGCTCCAACAGTTCACGACCTCACCAGAACCGCCAACATTGAGGCTATGTTGATCTTGAACCAGGGACAACTGCCGAAACAACCTGAAAGAATCCAGAAAATGCGATGGGAGAAGAACGCGATGCATGCCAAATTAGCCACACTAAAAAATCTACACGCCCCGCCTACTCAAGAATTGCTTCATGTCTTCTGGTCATGGAAGCTAGTGAAGATGGCCACGTCAACAGATATGCAAGAAAGCTGAATAGGATTCAGTTTTATTTCCTTAATTTATCCTGCTTTTAAAAAACCTTATTCTGAGAACTTTGTTATAACTGGTAACTGTTTCTTTCTGTGGTTGTGTCCGAGAAGCTAGGTTTTTCAGGAGGCTTTCTCGGACTGCTGAACTATATAAGCTGGAGCTTAAAACTAAATAGGGGTTAGAATAGAATAGAGGGGAAAAGATAGATTTTAGAATAGCGTAAAATTTCATTTTTGTTTTCCAATAGTTGAAGTGACTGATGATATCTAGACTTTGAGCTCGATATACCTAGATGCTCATGCTGAACTAAATTTTGATCTTTGGAAATCAGATAGTAATATATATCCCTACTTTGAGAGTGTTATATATTGAACTTCTGCATGTGTTATTCCATTTCAGTCATTTAGTTTTAGATTTGTGAATTCCAGTTTTCCGTAGATGAATGCTTAGTTGTGTTGAATTTATTGATCAGTTAGTTAGTTTAAATCTCTTCTGCAAAGTAGTTTCCGGTTCTTTCTAAGTTTTACAAGTTTACATCGCTATACCTCATCCGTCTAAGAACAATTGAGAGAGCTTTTCCTGCTTTTCAGTTAAAAGCTTATATGTTTAGATTGCAATATCCATTCATTGAAAATCTTTGAAAAGGGAGTTGTACCTTTGTAAAATTCAGAGGGAAGCAAAGTAAATGCTTACCCAACTGTTGTTTAATGATTTGTTTTCAAGGGCATAGAGTTAGAAAATAAACATCAAGATTTAAGGAGAACAAATCTGTTAGCCAACACTACTTAAGATTCATTTTAGAAGCACCAAATTGAGTAAGAGATATTCATTTTAATAACACCAAATCAAAGTGTGCTCTAAATTAGATTGATTTGCTTGAATTGAAAATAAACAACAATATTAAATAAATACTATACATGCAAGAAAGCTAAAATAGAAATGCAGCATAATAACATTAAGCAAAAATTAGGATCCTTTGTGAAGGAAAAGAGTTTCTATTTTATAGAAATCTCTCTCGAATCGACGGTCGAGATCGAAATAAAAGAGTGGGTCAGATTCAATTACAAAAGCACAATCCATGTGCAAGCGATGTGATTGGTCGAGAGAGTCAGTTGACTGAACTGACTGATCAGTTATTTTAGAAACTTCCAAAATCAGTTCATAGTTAACTTAAATGTTTCTAAAATGATAAACAGTAGAGAATCAGTTAACTGAGTGGAACTGGATTGTTTCCATTTTGATAAATCAGTTAACTGGATTTGATGATGTCATATGCATTTTTAATAAATTAATTCATTTTGAATGCACATTTATGATTTGATAATTAATTTAATTCCTTTTTGATTTAATTGACAATTTTGTAATTTTTATTTAATTAATATGTCATAATATCAATTAAATAAATAACATAATGTTTATTTTCCAATGTAATATGATTTTAGGAATTAATTAATTAATCAAGTACAATGATTGATTAGGACCTAGGGTTTAGGTCAGATCAGTTTGAATTTGATAATTGCATGTTTGATTTAGGACTTAGGTTTAATCAAGGTTAGGGTTTCATGATTAAATGCTGAGATTGGGGGTCTAGGGTTTAGGTGACCATTTTTAGGTGATTACAGGTGTTATTCAAGAAATATGAACAATTTAAGACTTCCTTAATTACCCCTTGGAGAACTTATGTGTATGCTGATATGCTTTTTGGTATAAATAATGCTAGTGATACATTTCAAAGGGACATGGATGTGGCTTTTAGGGATCTTATAAATATTCTCATGGTAGTTTACCAAGATGATTTTACTGCTTTCTCAAGGAGAGAAGAAGATCATTGCAGCCACTTGGAGAAGGTTTTAGTCAAAGCATTTGAATATGGTATATCACTGAACCCAAGAAAATGTCAATTTTCTATTACAGAAGGAAAACTCTTGGGGCATATAGTATCAAAGGAAGAGATAAGGATATATCCAGAAAGAGTTGAATCCATTCAGAAGGTCCTTTCTCCTAAAAACCTCAAAGGTGTACAATCATTCCTGGGACAAATTAATTTTTTTAGGAGATTTATTGCCAACTTTGTAGAGATAGTCAAACTATTGAAGAAACATGTAAAGTTTGAGTGGAATCAGGAGGCACAAAGAGCAATTAAGAAAATTAAACAATAAATTCATGATGCCCCTATTTTAATGTCTCTTGATTATGCTAAAACATTTTCTCTGTTTACATTTGCATCTATTCATACTATTACAGCAGTTTTATTACAAAAGGATGAGGAATGATTTGAGCATCCCATTGCATTCTTTAGTAAATCACTACAATCAGCTGAGTTAAGTTATCAATTGATGGAAAATAAAGCTTATGTATTGGTGAAAGAAGTCAAGGCATACAAACCTTATTTAGTGTGTGCTAAAGTCAATGCATATGCTCCCCATGACGCAGTAAAGGATATCTTGGTCCAAAGTGAAGTAACAATGAAAAGATGTAAATTGATTAACAAGATTCAGGAGTTTGACTTGGAAATCCATATTACTAAGCTGGTAAGGGGATTGGGACTAGCTAAGTTAATGATAGGGGAGAATTTGGACCCATTCCAAGTGAATAATTTTAGCACTTGTGGAAGGGTGGTTACAAGTATTGAATTGCAGCCCTGGTATGTCAATATAGTATACTTTATTAAAAATGCAAGCTTCCTGGAGGGTTTGAGTGAAAACCAGAGGAGAATCTTGAGATTGCAAGCTTGGAGGTATGTACTATTGCAGGGTGACATGTACTAGAAAATTAGGGATAGAATATTGTTTTTATGTCTGGACAAAGGGCAATCTGAAAAGGTTTTGAGAGAAATGTATTCTGGAATATGTGGAGGACACTATTTAGCCAGAGAAACATCTCATTAAATCTTAAGGGCTAGCTATTATTGGCCCTATTTTTTTAAAGACGTCCATTCTTTTATCAAGAAATGTGAGCCATGTCAAATATTCTCTAGTAAAATGAAGTTTTCAGGTGCTTTATTGTTGAATCCTGTAGTTGCAGAAGCGCCTTTTTCCATGTGGGGGATGGATTTCATTGGAGAATTTGTAGAAAAATCAAGTGGGGACATAGTTGGATTTTGGTTGCTACTGATTACTTTACCAAGTGGGTAGAAGAAATTCCAACTAAGAAGGCCACAAACACAATGGTTTTTGACTTTCTGATGAATAATGTGATTGCTAGGTTTGGTGTTCCTATTAAACTAGTAATGGATAATGTCATGTGCTTTAGATCAAAAGAATTTGTTGATTTCTATTCTAACATGGGAATTTTTATATCATATTCATCCCCTTACCATCCTCAATTTAATGGACAAGAAGAATCTAGTAACAAAAGAATTTTGCAGATTTTGAAGAAAACCTTAGAAAATAACAAGAGGGCTTGGCATGCCAAATTGAAACTTTCTTTATGGGAAGATAGAATTACTATGAAAAGGGCTATAGGAAAGTCCCCTTTTGAATTAGTATATGGGTTTCAATCTATAATTCCTATAAACAATCTTCTTCTAGTTTATAAATTCATCCAAGATGAGGGTTTAGAAATTTCTGAGCCTATGCAGGACAAAATGGTTTAGCTAGTGGAATTGGATGAAGTGAGAAGAGACAGTCAAAGAGAAAATATTAAATTGTAGAAAAAAATGAAATACCTTTTTGACAAGAGAGAAAATGACATAAAATTCCAGCCTGGTGATTTGGTTCTTCAATGGAATTCCAGGGCTGAAGATAAGGGAAAACACAAAAAAATTTAGTCTTTGTGGTTCGGACCCTTTTTTATTCATCAAGTTTTTGGAAAGGATTCATATCTTCTAAAGAATATGGATGGTGAGGGGTTTGAATTGCTAGTGCATGGACAATTATTAAATCCTTTCTTCAATTATTTCTGCTTTCCATGCACATTAGTCTTGTAATATATGTACCGGTGTGTTTGTTTCTTGTTGTGTGTTTCTTTCCCAGTTGTGTGTTTTTTTATGCAGTAGGTTAGTGTTGTTGTGGTCTACCTCCTAGAGATCTGTATTCTTGCTATGAAATTTCTTTCATGCATCCTTAGATAGAGCCACTATTTGGACTATTTTTTTTTCCTGAATCATGCTAAAAGTTTTGGTTCCTAGTGTCAGTTTGTGCCCTAAATTTCAAAGTTTATTCCAGTGTGGCCTCAAAAATTTCTATAAGTGTTTTCTCCCAAAGAAATTTGGTTATAAAAATGGATGAAATCCTTAAAAACTAAGTCTGATTGTGCATTTACTTGAAAAACCCTAGATCCTCATGACCTAGTTATGTTTTGAAGTTACTTTTTTGTGTAACTTAAGTTTCTTTAAGTCATGTACCTTTTTATCCTTGCCTTTATCTCTTGATCTCGCAATTGAGATAGAATATTCTCTTTTATTTGGTGACTTGGAAAAGCTCTTTATCTCGCAATCTCCCGATGAGACCGAACATGCTCTTTTCATTTAGAGATTATGCGTAGGCCGTAGATCTAGTTTTCATTGTGTGGCTAGCACTAGATCTCGCAACTTAACTAAGGACATGAAAATTATTTGGAGATTCAAAGATAGCCTTTATCTCTGAATCTCATGATCTAACTCAAGGTCAGGACAGGGTTTCCCTTTTTCTTTGTTGCTGGATCTTTGAATGAACTCAAGGTTAAGTAAAATTTTCTGACACTTAGTGAGAATCTTCAATCTCATTTCAGATGAGTAGCTAGTGCTAGATCTCTAGATAATAGATAACATCAAGATTTATATTCAGTGATTAGGAGAGGACCATCAATTTTGTTTTATCCTTGGTTTGATTGTGTGATAAACGTGTGATCCCCCAATTAACTTTAGAGTTAGTATTTGATTAGGCAACTTGGAGTTTCAGTTATCTCCCAATCTCCAGATGAACCTATGGTTGGGCCAAGTCTACTAAAGTTTATTTTGAGATTCAGAGTTTGCTTGGTCGCATGATCTCAGAATGAAAGTGCAGATAAGGAAATAGTCTTGAGATTCAACATGAGCCATTGGATCAAGATCAAGGGTTGTCTCTTAATCTTGAAAAGAAATGGTCAAGTACAAAAGCATTTAGAGACTCAACACTGATCGTCGATGAAAGAAAAGATCTAGGGCTAGCGCATGATCTCCAGATAAAACATGAGTTAAAAGAAAAATTCAGCGACTTGGATATCTATTCAGTCACTGAATCTCTAGATGTGATTAGGGTCGAGCATGGTTAGTTAAAAATAGATTAAGGTTTACAAAGGAAGGATCTAGACTATTGATCAGAATAGAGATGTGTGTCTGGTGTTGAATCGCTAGAAAAGGTCAAAAGGTCAAGAAACATTCAACAATCAAGAGGTAATAAACCAAGATGTAGACATGTGTCTAAGTGACAAAGGATATTTGTGGTTCTCATCAACTCTCCAAATAAACCCAAGGTAAAGAAAAGTGTTCAGTGATTTAGAGACTTAGTTATCTTTGAATCTTGGGTATTAACTCAGAGTCAGGATAGAGTTATCTTTTTTCCTTGTTGCTGAATCTCTGAATGGACCTAAGGTTAAGATAAAAGATAAGATATTTGGAAAGGATCATCGATCTTATCTTAGAGGAGTGGTTGTTGCTAAAACTCCAAATGAGACTCAATTTAAGAACTGTACTCAGCGACTTGGAGTTTCCTTTATCTCTGAATCTCCAAATTTGATCATGGTCAAGTAAATTCAAGTAGAGTTACATTGTGAGATTCATAAATACAAAGGGATGGGTTACTTTGTGTGGAGAGGTAAACCATAGGTGAAGTACTAAGGTTAGAATGTGTGGCTAGTGCGGAATCTTAGAATAAATTTAGAGTTAAGAAAATCATTTAGATATTCATCGAGGACCATTGATGAAATAAGAGATCTATGGCTAGTGCTAGATCTCATAATGTAACCCAAGTCAAGAAAAGCATTCAGAGATCTAGAGATAGAGCAGTTGCATAATCTCCAATTAAACCATGGTAAAGCTCAGTGTAGTGAAATTTTGTGGATCTTGTTCTTGCGTCATTCCAAGGAAATAAAGTAAAAATCCAAGGTTAATAAAAGATTGAAGATCCTAATAAAGTACAAGTACTCTGTTGAGTTGTAAAAATGCAAGAAAAGCAAGCCAATCAGATGTTATCTTCGGTGTTTTAACATATTATAAGGTTTTAAAAGCCAAAAGGCATTCATGAACTTTTCCAACCAACATTCAAATTCAATTACCTGTCAACTTCAGGTGCCACGAATAACATAGAATTAATTTCAATACATGCAGAGTTATGGTTGAAGTGACTAAGCAATGGATTCTAGAGTTATGTACTAGACTGATGCATTGATTATTAAATGATAAAGACACAACAATTGTACATTCTTCTTACCAAAGTTTTCAGAAGAGAAAAGCAAGAATTGCATAAGTTGCAGAGATTTGTGAAAAGAGACCTATTTAAGAGAGAAAGATAATTTAGAGACCAACAAAGATGAGTGAAGCAGAATCTAGCAAGGATTCATCCAATGGAGGAAGCAATGATGCATTAGAAGAGAAAAAGGTCAAAAGGAATTATTCAGAGGATTTTGTCACTTTTCTTCCTAGAACAAATCAGAATAAAAAGGTTAGTGATGAGTACTTCTCAGACTTCATATAAAATTGTAGGGACCCTATCACTCTTGGGTGTTCTGGGTATCACTTGTTTAAATAATTTTATAGTAATAAAGATAGGTAAATCCCTATGTCAAATCCATGGACATTAGGTTTGACCAAGTTAATCGTCCCATATGTCTTTCTAGATACAGACTTGTTAGTTGAATTGGCTAGAAGGTATGACACAGTCTCTAAAACCATTAGATAGAACAATGAGACAACCCTAGTCACCCTAGATAGGGATTCATTTATGAAAGAATTTGGTATATACCATCCCTCTTCCATAGAAATTGACCTAACCAAATTGAAAGAAAAGTATAGTCAAGAGGTCAATTTGGTTAAAATTTTTATCTAATCTCATATGCCTAGGTCAAGTAGAAACTACCTAGCCCCACTACCACCTTCCAAAAATGCACCATATGAGTTCAAGGATATGAACTTCCTACATGAAGTACTTAGCTTATGGGCTATTTATAGTATTGGGAATTATGGGAATATGGAGAAATTCCTCAGATTTATTGATGATCATTTTGGACATCCAGGACTCTCATGTAAATACTGATTTTGACTATATTCAGTATATTATTGATAGGATACATGAGGGACTTATAATCATCCAGAAGAAGATTAACCCAAGGTTCATGAATTATTCAATTCTAATGCATTTGATTATGTTCGACAACATAGAGCACATGGATACATAAAATTTGATACCAAGGACACACCTCAAAGGCCAGGAAAACCCTGTGCAGTTCTAGATTAGGGTTTGGAACTATACATCTAATCAGAATGAGTTCTGTGGTTTTCAGAATTGGATTGTACATCCAATTCTAACTTTGCTGGGTACACATGTAACCAGGTTAATGATCAAGGTTCTAATTCTTCTAAGGCCTTGTGTGTATATGGATAAGTGGCCAGGAGATCACAAATGGGGAGATTTCTATTTGGAAAAGACCTACACACTAATCAGGGTCTATGGATTTTCTCATCCCCCACATATACTTCCAAAGTATGTTCCTCCAAGGATTTCCTTAATGGAGTTAATTTGGAAACTCATATGGACACACAAAGAGTACTTGGCCCCTCATAGGAAAGGTACATTTACACCAAGGCAGTTCAACATTATTGATTTTACCATTGGGAAGAAGGCCATGGCTGAAATAAACAAGTAGTTGGGGAAATACAAGATGAGCATGGCCCTATACAGGTTTGTGGACCTTGAAAGCTTCAT
The DNA here is from genome assembly GCA_018584345.1 of Thuja plicata. Taxonomy (NCBI): domain Eukaryota; kingdom Viridiplantae; phylum Streptophyta; class Pinopsida; order Cupressales; family Cupressaceae; genus Thuja; species Thuja plicata. Next base: position 6,274,344 of record MU223224.1, on the reverse strand, counting down.
CAAAAGTGCCAAGAAATTGCTAACCCCAAGTGTCACTTCCATCAAGGAACATGAAGGGTGTGATGAGGAAGATGTTATCATAAATGTCCTAGAGGATGAAGAGGCAGAAAAGAGAGCTAAAAAATACTTGGACCTAATACATTTGGAGAAGGGGATGAAAAAGGTAGGGATTCCATTTGGAGGTTTCTTCCTGGGAATTCCTTATATGACCAGGATTACAAACATGATCTAAATGTATGAAACTTTGTATAATCAGTTGGAGAATCAGATAGAAGAGAAGCAAAGGGGCACTGAACAACACTCATCCTTAGAATATGATAAAGACAGTGAGGGAGGGAATAGGATTTAAAGTTCACCTAAGTCAGATGTGCCACCTGGTTTTGAAAAGAGCTTAGAAGCTCATGATACTGAGGCAAAAAGTGAGCATCCTAAGAAAAATGAGAGGATAGAATAGGGAGGACCCTTAAGGTTGAAAGCACAAGAAGAGAAGAAAGACAGAGTAGCTACCATGGTCAGTGGTGATAGGTAGTAGAATCAAAAATTAAGAAAAACTATTAGAGAGGGTAAGAAAAAGTAGAGAGAGATCTAAGAGGAGGTGTAATTGCCCCTCCAACTATGTAAGGATGAAAGAGAGCTCTATCAGGAAGAATTTATGAATGATGATGCATTCATTAAAACTCATGAGTTCAAGAACATTCTTATTTGGAGAAAGAAACAAGAGGTTGGATCTTAGTTATAGATAACAAAAGGTGGTACCTCAGGGGATGAAGCCTTGCAGGCTTTGAAAGCCGATGACCCTAAACCTGAAACCATCACACTAAAGGAGGCTAGGCAATTGGTAAATTCTAGTGGAATGTTTCTTGTGCCAAGATGGGATTTAGCCTCTAAATTTATCATTGATCAGATTAGGAAGCAATGAGAGGCTGAATTGTCTTCTGAGACCCAAATATGAGAAATGACAAGAGGTTGTGGATATGATCCAAGATCCTAAACTCTAGCGATGTGGTCCTTGGATCCAAGAACAAAAAATTCATCCCTAGTTAGTATAGAGAAAAAGATGGATGGGGAGAAGATCATTTGGACTGTCCATAACACCTCTAATCTCAAAATCTCCCAAGTTGTTACTCACTTTGCCTGCCTAAATGAGGCAAAAATTCAGCAACTGTCAGCAAGATATGGAAGGCTCTTTGATGAGTCTATTCTGTGGAAAAAGACAGAGAGAAGTGCTTGATTCTTATCAAGGCATTGCAAGGGTAGGTATAAGCTCTGAATAAGTAGTTGGAAGAAGCCCCCAAATCTCTTCCTCCTTTAGCCAAAGAGGTTGCATCTATACAGACTGATGTCACTAAAGACCTTCAACAGGATATAGAGAAAGTAGACAAGGAAATGAATGTGGTTTTTGTCTCTGCATTGATAAGTATCTTGCAACATATATTAGATATTATAAAGGGAAAATTGGATATAGTGCACAAGGCATACATTAATTTTCCTGATCTAGAAAAGGAGGTAAAGGGCCACATAGAAACTCTGGACCCATTGTTCAGTGTATGGTTAGGGAGGGGATCCTTATTTGATAGGTTAGAGGCACTGTAACCCCATAGGACAGATCTCCCTGAATCAGTGTGTCAAGTGTGGGAGATGATAGATCAAATTAGTACATCTCTATCCTTTTTCAAAGGAAATACAAATCAAGTCCAAGCAAGGTTAAGCATGTGCGGTCCTAATTTCAGTAGATTTATCCCTCCTATCAAAAAGGAAAATGATGATATCAAATTTGTTGAGGAATGGAGAGGACATTTTAACACCTTGCTGACTAAGAAAGAGGCTTTCCTAATAGAGGAAAATGTCCTAGATATGGACAAATTTAATAAAGCCTTAGATGAAGCATTTAAAGCTGAAATAGACTTTGTCAAGTTTATTACAGATGTAAAGGCTATTAACGATGCCAGGTGGGAAAGACAGTTGAAGAAGTTACAGAATACTCAAAGCTTCAGTTGGCCAATAGAGGATGAGGTCACACTTTGGGAAAATTACACCAAGCCCAAGAAGAAGAAGCCAACAACAATTGATCTGGATGTAATAGATGAGGAGTGATTGGCACTTGGCACCTGATCAATGAGCATAGGGAGGGTAATCATCATCAAGACTAGTGTAAGTTAGCCTATATTGGTGGTCACTAGGTCTCATAACAACTTTAAGAGGTTACCCTGAATATCTATGGATAAAGGTGCCAACTGTAAAAGATTTGGAATGATTACATATCAGCTACTCCAGTTTATTTCTTCCACCAACTGAAATTGTAAATGTCTTTTTTTATTTTAGCACTTTTTTCTTTTCCTAGCCATCCGAAGCTTGTTGCATCCTATCTCTTTCAAGATTCCAAGATGGCTAGTGCATACTATATATATCAAGTTGTAATGTTTTGTAAAGGATGGTGAATTCACAACTGTGAGGAAGATTTCTAAATTTTGTCTAGTTTTTAAAGCCTTTTGTCATTATGAATGTATTAAATAGATATATTTTAATAAAATACAGTGGAAGTTCATGTTTCATATCTATGATGTATTCATATTATTGTGTTTGAGTTCTTTTGTCTTAAATTTATAAGGCATTTTAAATACACTGGTTGCAAGGTAACTGTGGGATTGTTTTTAAGTTTCTTTCAAGGAGAGAGTAATTCTCAACAGTAGTTTCAGAGGGCTAAATATTAGAAAAATAATTTGATACATGGATATGGGAATGAGAAGATGGCTTGTAAGGCATTCCATCTAAGTTCTATGTGTGTTTTCATTAAAAGGTTTATGTGAATGTATATTTTAGTTGACTCTTTACCCTAGATTAGGCACTGGTTTGGAATTGAATGGTAGTTATCATCATCAAACATTAAAATCTAAATAACCTTTTTAGTTTTTGTTTGAAGAGCATATAATTTTATTAAGGAATACACGTAATTTTGTTGATTCCTTAAAGAGTGAATCATTAGGTCAGCCTGCCTGAGTTTAGAACTCGAACAGAAGAAGGATGAGAATCCTTATTTCACTAGTATTTTCTCTTGTCAAGTTCATGGTCTGGCTTATAAATCTTGGCATAAGATTGGTTATTATCATTTGTAGAATGTGATACCAATTGTTGCATTAAAATGCAGGAACAAATTAGTGTGAATCCCTGATCCACTGTGAAATTTACTGAGAAGCAGTAAATTGTGAAAGGTACACTCGCCTGAGTCTATGGAGCTCAAAGAAGGAGGATAAAATCCTCATAAATTAGAATTTTCCTTGTTTGAATCAATTCTTGGGAATCATAGATTCAAGCATTGATGTTTAATAGAGGTTCTATAAGAAAAATCTCTAACAGAGCTAAGTCTTTCAAAATCATAAAAGGGGAAAGAAAAAGATGTCCATTATCTAAACATGGACACTTTCATGAAAAATATTGAGAATAAATTGAAATTCCATCACAAATGGATTGGAGAATATTCCTTATCAATGGTCAATTTACCACTTTCTCCTAAATCTCATGGAATATCTTTCACTTCAAAAGAACAAACATATTCTCAAAGGTATAATGACAACATTGTAAGGGCTAGAACATCATCTGAGGTAGAAGAAGATAATGAAATCTTAAAGTGCATATATAAAGATGAAGAAATATCAAATGAAAGGGTACAACACATTATCATTCCCACACATCAATATGGGAAAGTTTTTGAAATAATGCAAAATATGGGTTACCAAGAATTGGGTTCTCTTGGGAGAAGAAATGAAGGATTAGTAGAACCTATAGAAACTACTTTCCAATCTAGTAATGAGAAAACTGGGGAATGTTATCTTGAAACTGGATATACCCAAAATAATCTTCCTCACATCCATGAACAAATTTCCAAGTTGGAATCATATAGTGATGAAGATTCAACAAAGTGGGAATGAGATTCATTCTCCAAAGAGTCTTGCCATGATAAAGAAGTTAGTGTCATTCATGCATATACACCTACACATATGAAAGTAAAAAGATCAAGTTATGAATGGGTAGGAGAGCCTTATATACCTTCCTTCCAACAGGAACAAAGTTCATGGTATGTCTCATGAGAGAGTTAGATCCACAATATGTTCAAGATTACTCCAGTGAGGAAGAATAAGATCTAACCCCTATGGATAATCTTGAGAAATATCACATCATAGGCTTCGAAGATACAATGTATGAGTCAAAAGATAATAAATTTAGGACCTTAACTCCAATAGACCTAAACCCATCTAATGATCCTTTACCCTTGATACATCCCAAACTCATTGATTGGGAATTAACTAAGCCAAATGAACTAGACACCTTTCAAAATGACCATTCTCTTGCCTTGTACCTTAATGTAGTTGAACCTTCTTCCACCAATGAACAATATCAAGAGATAGAAAAAGAGGGAGGTATAAAGTTTATTATTCAAATAAATAAAAGAAAAAATCAAATATTTAGTGGTGAAAACCACCGTGTGGTAGCGCCAGATCAAGAAAAAGTAAAAACAAAAGATGAATCTGAAGGTGAAAACCCAATCGAGGAAGCTAAGGATAAGAAACTTGATTCTTCTCCTAATAATTATGAAGAAAGATCATTCATCTTTATTGAACCGACAAAAAAGTGAACATTGGTATAGAAGAAGAACCCAAGATTATCAATTTAGCATCATCTTTATCTGAAGAGGAAAGGAAACACTTTGTGGAATTATTCAAAGAAAGGCAAATCAATTTTGGATGGTCATATGTCGACATGCCAAGGTCATATCCAAACATTTTAATGCATCATCTCAACATAGCTCTAGGAGCTAAGCCCGTGAAATAAAAATTGAGGAAAATCCACCCACATATAGCCTTGTTGGTTTTGAAGAAGAATTGAAGAAACTCTTGGACACCAATTTCATTCGACCCATTGCATATGCCAAATGGATCTCAAATATTGTACTACTTTCAAAACCTAATAAAAGTATTAGGGTTTGCACATATTTCATAGACCTAAATAAATCATTTTGTAAAAATGACTTCCCTCTTCCAAGCATTGACACCATTGTTGATCTTACAGTAGGAGATTCTATGTTCTCATTAATGGATGGATGCTCTGGATATAACCATATCAAAATAGCACCCGAGGATCAAGATAAAATGGACTTCAGTTCATGGGGTATATTTTGTTAGAATTTGATTCCCTTTGGTCTTAAAAATAACGGAGCCACCTATTAAACTAGAATGACTGCAAGTTTCCATGACATGATACATACCTTTGAAAGATTGTGTAGATGATATTTTATCCAAATCATATACAAGAGAAGAACATCTACCAATCTTAGATAAAATATTCACAAGGATTGAAAATTTAAGGATTAGGCTAAGCCCAAAGAAGTGTTCATTTAGGGTAAAATAAAGTAAAATTTTCATATATATTGTATCATAAAAAGGAATTGAAGTTGATCTAGAAAAAGTAAAGGCTATTATGGAAATGGGACCTCCAAGAAATATAAGTCAATTGATATCATTGCAAAGAATACTCCAATCAATTAGAATGTTTATATCTCAACTAGCAAAAAAAATGTCACTCTTTCACTCAATTTCTACATAAATACATTTCCTTTAAGTGGGATTCCAAGTGTGATGAGGCCTTTGAATGTTTGAAGAAATATTTGATGAATCCTCCAATAGTAATGGCTCCAATACCTAGTAAACCTTTGTTACTCTACATTTCAGAAACATAGAGTTCATTAGGAGCCTTGTTAGCCAAAGAAGATGAGAAAGGAAAAGAGAATTCTATTTGGTACATCAGCAGGACTTTGGTTAAGTACAAACTTAACTACACCTTTATAGAAAAAGCATCTCTAGCAGTGGTTTTTGATTCTCAAAAAATGAGACACTATATGCTAGCACATCAAGTCAAGTTAATTTCTAAGATATATCCTTTAAAATATATTCTTAGTAAATAATCTCAACAGGAAGGATAGACAAATGGGTTATGGTTATAAGTGAATTTCATTGGAAATGAGTTGAGTAACTGAGAGGGGAGGGGTGAATCACTTACCACAAAAACAAATCCAAGTCCCTTAGATTTCTTAAACAAACTTATCACTCTGCTCAGTTAACAAAAGATATTTTGTTGTTACTCGGTTAACAAAGCAATCTTAATATATTAAATGTGGTTAACCTTTATTGATTAAGTGTAGAAGCATAAAGCATAAAAAAAATAACATATACATAGATGACACCAAGATTTACCATGGAAACCCAATTTGGAAAAACCACCAATTGCAACTAGTTACTATTTTTCACTCTTATTAAGTGAGCCCTGTTAGGACACAACCCTGTTAAAGGTTACAAAATACACTGTAAGGTGTGACCCTATTAGAGGATTTAATCACCCTATTAGGAGTGGCCTTTTTAGAGGTCTTCAAACATTTTAATGTAGAAATGCCACCTTGTGAGAGGATTTATGAAAAGACTATTAAGTCTACTCTATTAAGAGATTTGGATCACTGCTACAATTGTTAGAGAGTAATAATGAGTTTGACCTGATTTAAGAAGCAACTATATTTTCTATTTTAGATCTCTGTTCTAGATTTAACTAGATCTTCACTGATCAAATACCATCATAGTGCTCAAGATGTTCAAATTTTGTTTTATCACCCGTCATGTGGTGAGAACAACCATTATCAATTATCCAAGTGTCATTAACATGTGAGAAAAGTTTAGTCTTTTTATTTTATTCATTATCTAACTCATCCTTTATAGAAATGTAAACCATTTCATCTTCATCTTCATGACTATCAGAATCTTTTGCAATATAACAAGATTTCTTACCTTTTTCCTTGTAGCTTTTGTAACTTTTGAAATCTTTCTTGTCTTTGTACTTGTTGAAATTTCTCTCATCTTTGTCTTCTTTGTTTGGACACTTAGTAGCAATGTGACCAACCTCATCACATGAAAAGAACATCAATGGTATTCTTCCTTTTTACTTTCCTTTTCCTTTGATAGCTCTCTTTGCAAGTATTGCTTCAATGATTTCTAGATCTTCATCATCAGATTCATCATTACTGTCATTGTCAATCTATTTTCCTCTTGAGTTTCTATCCATCTTACCAAGACTTAATTTGGCTTTGAATGCAAACTCAAAATTGCTAGGATTAGGAGAATAATTGTCAAAATTGTCCAACTCAAAAGATGTAAGCCTTCCAACCAATGCATCTAGAGTTATCTCATTACTGCACCTCATCTCTTGAATAGTTGAAACTCTAATTACATAGATAGGAAGTAAAGTTCTCAATACCTTACTAACCACTATTTTGTCTTCAATCTGTCCACCAATGGCTTTGATGGCACTGACACTTTTCTTGATTTTGTCACTGTATTTTGTAATGTCTTCTCCTTCTCTCTTTTTCATTTGATCAAACTGACCTCTAAGACTCTTTTCTTTGGCTCTCTTTACATTGTCATCTCCTCCATGGATATCATGTAGTTTCTTCCACATATCATATGCACTAGGGTAGTCCTTGACTTCATCAAATTTTGAATAGCTGAGTGAGGAAGCTATATCAATCATCATTATGTTATGATTCTTCATGTCCACCATCTAATCCATAGACATAGGTCCAGGTGGTTCCACATACTTGTGGTCCAAGAATTGAAAACCTGTATCTCCAATAGTAGATAGATGTAGCCTCATCAACTCTTTCCACACAGAAAAGTTGTCTTTGTTAATCTTGGTGATCTCCCTTCTGTAAGACATATTTGATATTTAGCTTAGGCCTTGAAACCTTCCCTGAAAGAACCAAAATCTCTGATGCCAATTGTTGGAAATGAGTTGAGTAATTGAGAGGGAAGGGGTGAATCAGTTACCACAAAAACAAATCCAAGTCCCTTAGATGTTTTAAACAAACTTATCATGCTTCTTGGTTAACAAAATATATTATGATGTTACTCGGTTAACAAAGAAATCTTAAGCTATTAAATGTGATTAATCTTTAGTGATTAAGTACATAAGCATAAAGCATAAAACAAATAACATGTAAATAGATGACACCAAGATTTACCGTGGAAAACCAATTTAGGAAAACCACCAATTGCAATTAGTTATTGTTTTTTCACTCTTCTAAAGTGAGCCCTATTAGGATCCAACCATGTTAAAGGTTACAAAACACACTGTAAGGTGTGACCCTGTTAGAGGATTTAATCACCCTGTTAGGAGTGGCCTTGTTAGAGGTCTTCAAACACTTTAATATAGAAATGCCACCTTGTGAGAGGATTTATGAAAAGACTGTTACGTCTACTTTGTCAAGAGATTTGGATCATTTCTACAATTGATATAGAGTAACAATGAGTTTGACCTGATTGAAGAAGCAAATTTATTTTCTAATTTAGATCTCTGTTCTGGCTTTAATTGGATCCTCACTAATCAAATATTCTTTTGCATCTCGGTCTGGATATTCTATCCTTAATCAAAATTCCCTTTTAATTTTCCTTCATTCTAAATATTAAAAAAACTCTATCACACATTCAATCCAAACTTTACCTTGCATATATATATGATAGGTCTTATCAAGTCAGCATGACTATCCTTCCAAATAAACAATAAAACTTAAGTTTATCGGTTAAAATTAACCAATTAAACATAATGTGTAAGTTGTTGTTAGTCGGCTGACACTAAATGCATAACTTGGTTGAAACTATAATCCTTTGATGCCCGACCGATACTCAGTTGAAACTGAACTTACTGTATTTCCTGAGTGAACTCTGTTAATACAGAACTTCCTTCATTAATCAATAGAGCTTGGTTAATACAAAAAATCATTACATTTGTGTAACATCAATGACAATACACAATTGAATAATTGTCTTCAACAAATTTGATATAGAGTATGTGGACTAAAGAGAAATAAAAGGTCAAGTTATAGAAGATCAACTAGAAGAGGACCTACATCAAGTAATGAACCAATAAAAATAGAATTTCCAGGTGCAAATATTTCTACAGTTATACCTCAAACATGGAAGATATGTTTTTATGGGTCATATACTCAACATGGATCGGGGGTAAGGATTCTCTTCATCACACCTCAAGGCTATACTATAACAAATTCCTACAAAGTTTTATTCCCAGGCACCAATAATATAGAATAATATGAAGCACTAGTGATTGGGATAAATATGGCTTTATAATGGAGAATCACAAAGTTGCAAATCTATGAAGATTCACAATAGGTCATTAATCAAATAAATGATGAGTATCAAACCAAAGATGACAAATTTATACCTTCTAAGAGAATGGTAGATGATCTTAAGAATTATTTTGTGATGATCACCTTTCAAAAAATTCCAAGAGTAGAGAACAAAGCAGTAGACACAATGGAACCATTGGCTTCAATTCTACAAGTACCTTATTAGAATGCAAAATAATGAGTTCTTGGTGGAAGAATTGGTAAAACTTGCCTATGACCATCCTGAATCTCAACTTATATGTCTAATTTTTGGTCCCAACCCCCCATGGTATGGTCCTGTCTACACTTACCTAAAAGCCAAAACCTTATCTTTTAACCAATCTTGAAATGAAAAGAGAAAATTCATATGCCAAGCCTCACATTATGTCCTAATATATGACACAGTATCGTAAAGGTCTTGATGAAACATTTCTTATATGTTTAGAGGGTGAGGAATCTAAAACAACCTTACAAGACATTCACGAGGGTATTTGTGGGTCACACTCAAGTGGGTTTACCTTAGGTAAGAAACTCATTAGGATGGGGTTCTATTGGCCAATGAAGGAAAAATATTCATGCCAGTTTGTGAAGATTTGCCAAAAATGTCAATTTCATGGGAACCTGATACATGTTCTAGCACAAGAGTTACATCCATTTACTACACCTTGGCCCTTTTATCAATGGGGTTTTGATTTTATTTGAATTATATATCCTGATTCCTCAAATGGTAACAAATACATCATTATAGTGAAAAAAATATTTCACTAAATGGGTTGAAGTTGTACCTTTATCAAGTGCCATAGGAAAAAAAATATCAATGTTTATCTTGAATTACATAATTTGCAGATATGGTATCCCACATGACATTATAACAGATAATGAGAAAACTTTCAAGAATAAGGATGTATAAGAGTTATGTGAGAAATTTCATATTATTCAATATTTCTCTTCAATTTGTTATCCACAAGGGAATGGATAAGAAAAAGCTTCCAATAAAAACATCCTTAAAATTATTAAAAAGACGGTTGATGACTCAGGTAGATATTGGCATATCTAGTTGAATTGAACATTATGGGCTTATCAAAAATAATACAATTGAGAGGGGGGGTGCATCAGTTGTATGCCAAATAATTAAACTTTAAAACTCAAAGTCATTTACTCAATGCAAATATCAACACTTAAAGAACAACACCATAATACAAGGATTTGTTTTTGAGGAAAACCCTATTAAGGGAAAAACCTCAATGGGTTTTAACACCCACAAATAATGCACTAGAAATATTGTATCCCTGTTAGAAGATCTAGCCCTGTTAGGAGATGATTATTACATCCAGTACAAAGTCCCCGTTAAAGGACAAACCCTGCTAGGAGTTGAATTAAATGATGAGCTCACTGCCCAAGTACACTTCCCAAAGTGAAGGTTAAATCTACCTTCTGAAAGTTAAGCCCACCTTTAGGATCCATTGTCCAAAGAGAAGTAGAAAAGTATACTTATTACAATGAACTGACTGATAGAAACTTTCTTTTCCTATACACTTCCAATGAAGTGCATTACAAACATAATCACTTCTCTACATCTAGTATAATTTGCATTCACATGCTCCCAACATCCAATACATCAAATCACCTACTTTTCACATCAAGTCACTACTTTCCTTTATACAAGTTACAATAAGTAATTAGGTTAGCTTGTTAAGACTTCCCCAATGCACAAATAATTAGACCCTAGCTAAGATACACATGGTACCTTACAAAAGTAAATAATAAATACAAATCATCATTTACATGCAAAGATCCATAATTCCCGCTCGTCATTCACTAATCACATTATATCTATGTGGTCAGCCCCAAATAGGTCTATGCCAAACCACACGCCTCAGCTGACATCATCAAGAATCCAGTGACACAAGAATCACAAAGAATGTTCTCCCATGTATATTCTATCATTCCTTAAGCTTTCATACCATGACCCATGCTCACATCCAAGTTAACCCAAAAACTCAAAAACCATCTCTATCATAATCCACTGTCACTGCTCTATAAATAGTCTTCCCCAAAAAATCTATAACTCATACAAATAATAATATAAAATCCAATGACCCTAGATATAAGGTTTAAATACTTCCCTCTACATAGCTCCATTCTCACATATGTTGAAACACCATACACTATTCATACACAACTATTAATCTTGCTTGTACCTGTGATAACCAATCTTTCTGAAAATTCTAAAGCATCCAACTGGAACATATGCTGACATCAATGAAAAAAAATGAATGTCAACACCTCAAATAGAAACAATTCCAACAATATCCCCCTTTTTCATTGATGAAAACATATGTGAAAATACATCAACCCAAAAGTAGCCTTCTTAATACAACTTTCACAATATCCTCTTCACAACTTCCCCTAAGACAGTAGCGATTTTTCATTTATATCTCTCCCCCTTTGAAATCAATGGAAAAGGATACCATAGCTCTTTTCCTTATCTAAACCTCCCACCTTTCCAAGGTGTATCTTTTTCAAATCTTCATACCTGCAACAAACCAGGTTCTTGATCACCCAAATATGTTATGTTGTGTTCCTGCGATCACTCCCCCTGAGGAATAGATCCAAGCATCAAGTCCATAGAATAATATATCTCTAATAACTACTGGATTGATGCATTCCTACATCATTTAGTTCTCACAAGGAGGGGTTCACACCCTAAGCATACCTCTAAGATACTCAAAGGCATCTTTTGGAAAATGTTTAGTGAATATATCTATTATTTTATCCTTTCTACTGATGTACTCCAATCTGACTTCCTTTTTGGAAACCTTGTCTCTCAAAAAGTGATACTTGATTTAAATATGTTTAGTCTTTGAATGAATACTAGGGTTGTTTGACATGTTCGTTGTGCTTGTATTATCACAATGTATAACCATTGGATCTTCAAAGGTTATTGCATTGTCCTTTAGCATCTTTTTCATTCTAACAACCTGTGTGTAATTTAGAGAAGCAACTACCTATTTTGATTCAACAGTAGATTGAGCTATATAGTCATGCTTCTTACTTAACCATGAAACCAACCTTTTCCCAAGGAAAAATGCTCCACCAATAGTGCTTTTTTGTCATCAACACTTCCTGCCCAATCAGCATTAGTATAAGCATGCAATATAAAATCATCAAATTTTTTATACCATAAACCATATTCCAGTGTCCCTTTCAAATACCTAAATATTTTTTTAACTGTGGCAAGGTGATTCCCCTTAGGATTAGCTTGAAACCTCATGACAATTCCAACTACACTAGCTATGTCTGGTCTACTGTGAGTTAAATAATGCAAACCTCTAATCATGGATTTATATTTTGTCTTAAAAACACTTTGAGATTCATCAGTAGTATTAAGCTTGCATCCAGTCACCATGGGTGTTCCAACAAGTTTACAATCTTCCATTCCAAACTTCTTTAGCAACTTATTAAGATATTTGGTTTGAGAAATGAAAATTCCATTTTTACTTTGAGTAATTTGCAAACCAAGGAAGAACTTCATTTCACCAATCATAGACATTTCAAATTCACTTTTCATTTCTTCTAAAATTTTTTTACTAATTTCATCATTGCCTCCAAAGATTATATCATCCACAAATACTTCAACAATCACGATTCCATCTTCACAATTTTTCAAATATAGATTACTATTTGTACAATCTTTTATGAAACCAAGATGTAACAAATGCATGTCTATCCAACCATACCTAGCTCTAGGATCTTGTTTTAGACCATACAAAGCATTATTTAATTTTCAAACCATTTCCCTAGTATCTGTCATAGGAAAACTATCAAGCTTCTTATTGTAGACCTCTTCCTCTAGATCATCATTCAGAAATCTAAACTTCACATCCATCTGATATACCTTAAATTCTTTATGTGATGCATAAGCAAGGAACAATCTCACTGCCTCTAACCTTGCAACCTGTGCAAAATTTTCTTCAAATTCTATACCTTCCTATTGTGAATAGCCCTTACAGGCCAGTCTAGCTTTATTCCTCACAACCATGCCTTCTTCATTCATTTTTTTTCTAAAAACCCATTTAGTTCCAATCAAATTCTTATTGTTAGGTCTAGGAACGAATTCCCAATTTTTGTTTTTCTCTATCTGATCTAACTCCTCCTACATTGTCTTAGTCCAAGATTCATCTCTACATGCTTCATTAGTAGTCTTAATTTCTACTTGTGAAATCAAACAAAGATCATTTCTAACTTTAGACCTTGTCATCATGCCCTTATTAACATCACCAATAATCTGATTTGCAGGATGATTCATCTTAACATACCTTGTTGTCTTTGGGGTTTCTATAGGCTCATCCAAGCATGTTTGATTTTTATTATCAATCTCAAAATTTTGTTCTATCTCTTGATTTTTAGTATTCTTCTCATTCTCTACGGTCTAAATCTGAAACCTCTCATCAATTTTTACATTAGCACTTACAACTATTTTTCTCAATCTTAGATTGAAACATTTATAAGCCTTAATTTTAGTAGAATAGCCAAGTAAAATTCCTTCATCACTTATTTCATCAAACTTTCCAATTTAATCATCTCTTTTGATATAAAAATTCCTACCAAATATTCTGAAGTATTTTATAGGAGCATAACCAAAAAAAAGTTCATAGGGTGTTTTATCAGTACCTTCTTTGATCTGAATTATGTTCAAAATGTAGACACCAGTACTAACTAATTTTCCCCAAAGCATATGAGATACATTACCTTCAACAAACATTGTCCTACCCGCATCCAGTATAGTTCTATTTCTTTTTTCTTCTATCCCATGCTTTTCACAGTAAGAATTAAACAAATCTAATGTAAACTCTCCACCTTTGTCTGACCTCAAACTATCTTAAGACCTGATTCATTCTCAAATTTTTCTTTTAAAATATTGAACTTATCAAATGATTTAGATTTTTCTATGATAAATTCAACCCACATCATCCTAGAATAGTCATCAACAAAAAGTATAAAGTACCTTTCACCATAGTAGGATCTATTCCTTGTAGGAAAACAAAGATGCATATGTACCAGATCCAAATTTCCTCTTTCTTAAAAGGATTTTCTCTGAAAGCTTATCTTTTTTTGTTTTCCCATCACACACTCTTTGCACATAGTGTTAGTAGGCTTCACAATTTTTGGCAAATATCTGACTGAATTAGTGTTACTAGCCCTAACAATATTATTAAAATTTATGTGAAAAAACCTCCTATGTTGTAACCAGATGTCATCTACCTTCACAAAAAAGAAGTTTCCTTTATAGAATTCAACTCAAACACATTACATCTTGACTTAGTACCTAATGCAATCAAGTTTATAGATTGACCTCTGATAGTACATATTCCATCCATGAACTGTAAATGATATCCCTTGTCTACAAGCTTCCCAACACTCAACAAGTTTTAGCTTAAGTCCATCAATAATTAAAACATCATCAGTGTTGGTTTTACCATCAAGAGATATTGAGCCTACTCCAAAGATCAACTTAGGAGTTTTATCACCAAATATAACTACACCACCATCATATATACTTAGTTGGAAAAATTTATCCTTATCACCAGTCATATGATGTGAACAACCACTATCAATGATCCATTCTGATTTCTTTTCAACATGAGAGACTAGGGCTTTTTCTTCATGAATAGGTTCATCATCTTTAATATCAATAAATACAATTTCATTCCCATCATTCACAGTATCATCATTAGACACACCTTCACTAGCATAGTAGCATTCCTCAACCTTGGAGTAATTAGACTTATAAAACTTAGGCTTATGCTTAGGAACCCTTGTAGGACATCTAGATGCAAAATGACCAATCTTATTACAAGAAAAAAAATTCAAGGGTAATTTTCCTTCAAATTTACCCTTACCTATCTTTTCCCTTTTTTCTATTAGAGCATATTCTCCAAGCTCACATCAGCATATTCTCCAAGCTCTTCGTGTCCATTGCTTATGCTGGAGCTTGCAAGACTTGATAAAGTCTTTTTGTCATTATGAATAGTAGCCTTGAATTTAGACTCTACTTGGGTAATGCATCTTGTAACTCTACAGTCTCAAATGTGGTCACCTTAGCAATCAAGACTTCTCTATTGGATTTTTTTTCACTGGTATCATATCTTATATTGCTTGCACTTTAGTGTTGTAGGAAGGTGTCAAGGATCTAATAATATTTTCCATCACTTAATCTTCAATATATGTTCCTCCTAAGTTTTTGATTCCAGTAATAGCCTCTGTAACCCTCTCTACATATGCTCTGACATTCTCATCATCTTGCATCCTTAGATTCTTCATTTTAGCCTTCCAATTCTGTATTTTTGCCTACTTACTGTACCAATCTCCTTCATAGAGAGCCTCTAGCCTTGTCCAAATCTTGTGAGCTGAGTCAAGATCTTTAACCTCTGTAAATTTTGCCTCAAAGAGCGTGCTCATCAATTATTTTCTTGCAACCATATTGAAAGAAAAAAATTTATTTTCTTCATTAGTAGCACTTCCTAATTCATCTTCTACCTTGATCAGTTCATCCTTATATGTAATCATCTATTAATTAATTCCCAAGAAGATCAGATGAGTTATCATTTTGATCTTCCAACTGTCAAAAATTTTAGCATCAAATTTTGGACCCTCCTTCCTATAGTAAGTCATCTCATAATCACCTCAAGTGGTTAAGATTTCTCTCAGAGGAATACAAGATATGATACCAATTGTCATGAATAATACAACTAAGAGGGGGGGTGAATAATTTGTATGCCAAATAATTAAACTTTAAAACTTAGAATTAATTACTTAATGCAAATCTGAACACTTCAAGAATAATACCATAACACAAGTACTTGTTGTCAAGGAAAACCCTGTTAAGGGAAAAAAACCTGGTGGGAATTAACACCCACAAATAATGCACTAGAAATATTTTATCCCTATTAGAAGATCTAGCTCCTTTAGGAGCTAATTATTACATCCAGTACAAAGGCCATGTTAAAGGATAGAACCTATTAGGAGTCTTATCATCCCTGTTAGGATTTGAGTGAAATGATGAGCTCATTACCCGAGTCACCCAGAGTGAAGGTTAAATCCACCTTATAAAGGTTAATTACACCTTATGGATCCACTATCCAAAGAGAAGTATAAAAGTATACTTATAATAATTAACTCACTGATAGAAACTTTCTTTGCCTATACAGTTCCAATGAAGTGCATTAGAAACATAATCACTACTCTACATAATGCAGAAATTGCATCAACATGCTTGCAACATCCAATACATCCAATCACCTACTTTTCACATCAAGTCACTACTTTCCATTATACAAGTTATAATACAAAATTAGGTCGGCATGTTAAGACTTCCCCAATGCACAAACAATTACATAGACCCTTGCTAAGATACACACGGTACCTTACATAAATAAAAAATACAAATCATTAGTTACATGCAAAGATCCATAATTCATGCTCTCCATTCACTAAGAATGTTACATCTCTATGCTCGGCCCCAAATAGGTCTTTTCCAGTCCACACGCCTCAGCTGACGTCATCAAGAATCCAACAACCCAATAATTATAGAGAATTTTCTCCTATGTATCTTCTATCATGCCTCAATCTTGCATACCATGACCCATTCTTGCATCCAAGTTATCCAAAAAACTCAGAGACCATCTCTATCATAATGCACTATCATTTCTCTGTAACTAGTCTTCACCAAAATATCTATAACTCATGCAAACATTAATATGAAATCCAGTGACCTTAGATATAAGGTGTAAATACTTCTCTCTACATAACTTCGTGCTCGCATATACTGAAACACCATACACTGTCTGTACACAAATGCCAATCTTACATGTTTCTGTGTTAACCAGTCCTTCTAAAACTTCTAAAGTATCCAACTGAAACATATGTTGACATCAATGATAAAACATGAATTTCATCACCTCAAATAACAACAATTCCAATAGAACTAGCATCAAAACACCTACCAGGGCTACACCTTTTTCATTAGTCTATGGAGATGAACTAGTTTTACCTTTAGAGGTAAAAATATTGTAGCTTAGAGTTTCCTTACATGGCATATTGACATATGCAGATTATAGAGTTTCTAGGTTGCAAGAGATAGAATTAATTGAGGAACGTCAACACCAAACATATGATCACCTAAAAGTTTATCACAAAAGGATGTCCAAGAAATTCAATAAAATGATCAAACATAGAGAGTTTCATGTTGGTGACCTAGTTCTAAGAGAAAACCCAAAGAATCAACAAGAAAGGGGAAAGAAAGGAAAATTTGAAGCAAATTGGCTAGAACCCTTTGTCATCACATCGTCCTATGGAACATGGACTTATAAGTTAGCCACATGTAAGGGAGAAGAATATGAAGAATCTATAAATAACATTCATCTTAAGAGGTTCTATACATAATCATTTGAAAGAGTATCAGATAAAATAATATCAGTTTGTACAACAAAAAGTGAACCTTAAAAAATTCAAAAATAGTAAATATGGATCCTAAACAAAGAAAACATAACGAAAAAGTTCTGAAAAAATTTGTTTTCTTGGTGAAAGTCTGGCAAACAGGTGTCTTGTTAATATCACAAAAAAGAGAAAACGAGAAAAAGAAAAGAAAAAAATAAAATAAAATAAAAATGCAATAAATCCAAGTAGTGAAAACTTGGTAAACATACACTTCTTGCTTTAAGTCGAGCT
Organism: Thuja plicata; assembly: GCA_018584345.1. Classification (NCBI taxonomy): domain Eukaryota; kingdom Viridiplantae; phylum Streptophyta; class Pinopsida; order Cupressales; family Cupressaceae; genus Thuja; species Thuja plicata. Next base: position 6,256,397 of record MU223224.1, on the reverse strand, counting down.
CCTTTATCTATCAAGCATTGCATTTGCATTTCTTCCATCCTTGTATATATCCAGTTGCATTTGTGTCATCCATGTACATAGTCATAATACATCCTCAAGTTAAAATAACTCTGTCATCCAAGCAATCTTTTATCATGGTTTGGAAATGGTCTTAGTCCATTATCATTGTCAAAATCAAACTAGGGGAAAATCTAAACGTAGTGAACTCAACATTAAAATAGACACAAGCAAAAAAAAAACACACTTAACCAAGATCAAGAATCATGACATTTGAACTTTTCAATCAATTAATAACATCATATTTCAAAGATCCAAAAAAATTGACCATAATCAAAAGCAACACATCAAATACAATTTCAAACATCAAATCAAATGACATAAAACAAGATCAAAATGGACAAAATGGATAAAATTCTTCTGAAATATGGATCAAATAACAAAGGCAAAGATATTCAAATGTTTGTTTCTTGATTTTTTATAAATCATTTCTTTTTAGAAACTCAAGGATGTCTTTTGACGAGAGGAGAAATGATGAAGCATGATATTTTCTTGGTTTTCTTCTTGTAAGATTGATTCATAAAAGTATGCAACATTTTCTAAAGAGATGATCATCAAATATTCATCGAGGACATTTTCATATGAAAATTATTGATTATTTGTCTATTTACGCAAAAGGGTGCCTAGGCCATTTAGGTTTTTTTTTATATACCTTAATGCAAAGATCCACTTGTAACACTAAATATGACGAAAGTGGTATTCATATCATCATGGTTGGAAATATAACCAGTTAAATTTGTACCAATTTTAATGATCCACCAAAAAGCTCAATGATGATAATAGAAAAAAAAATTGATCCGATGAAAAATGACAACTGTTTGGCAACATTTTCATATTGCATTCATGTTAGACTAAATCTTGCATTGGTAATCATTATGGGATTTATCAAGGAAGAGGGGGTCAATAATCCAAGTCAAATCATCAAAATTCTTCTTTAGATGGAATATATTGGACTTCAAGACATTTCATTATGTATATTAGTTAAATAATTAGTCATTATCATTAGGTGCATTTCACTTGCATTTTAGGTACATTTCATTTTCATATTAAACTCATATCATTATTCATTATCCTTAAGTGATATAATCATTTAGTTTTATTTATTATCCATTAGTCATTACCATTTAGGTGCATCTCATATTTATTTAGTTACATTTCATAAATCATTAAAATCAGTAGGTTTGTTAACATTAATTATTGCATCACATCATTATTGCATAACATGTTACATGTACATAAACATTACATCATCATACATCAAAAGCATGAAATCATTGCATCCATAAAGGTAAATCATCATATAAGCATACATTATTCATCTAAGTAATTCATCTATTTAAGAATCTAGGCTAATAAAGTACATACATATCTATGCATCCATACAAGTAAATATCCATGTGCATCGATAGATAAGCATAAAAAGTAAACTAAAGTGCATCCATCCATCCTTTATATACAATAACAAAAAAATGTATATAGATAGAACTATATATAATTGCATCCATCTGCATCATGTATATATATCATCAAAAATCATAATGTCTAGTATATAATGACATCAAAGGAGAAGAATATCATAAGTATTAAGAAGGGTGAGAGAGAACTATACCAAGTGTACATATCAAATGTCCATATCAAAGTACATCATCAAAATGTCCATGAATGTACGTCATCAAAGTCTAAATCATGAGAGTCAAGAATTAAAGTTATATCAATAGACATGCTCAAAATATCATCACCAAGGTACAATATAACTATGTCCATCACTTGTATCTGTACCTACACCTGAAGGGGGATCACCACTAGTACTAGCACATGGATCACCTGGTGGTCTAGGTGAGGGACATGTGGGTACCTGTGGCCCTATCTAAGTGGGTTCCTTCCTAGCTTGTCCCTATTGTACAACCTGAATCTAGGCTACTACTGTGGCTAAACTCATAATAACACTCATTTACTACATAATCTTTCTTTATAGTGTTGACTTCCCTACTTGGAATAGCTAAATATCCTGGCTAAGATAAATAGGAGTAATGAGAATAGAAGGAGAAACAAGAGGACTTGGAATGGCTAGGGAAACTAGTTGTCTACCCTGTCTAATTATATGAGGTATGTGAGTTTCCCACAACTGAACCACAATGATTCTCTATTTAGCAGGACCTGAATATGACCTCCACCCTGACCACCATCCCTACCTCCATCTCTGCTAACACCCCGACCACCATCTCTACCTCCAACCTGACCACCACCTATCTCAGCCTATCCTCCACCACCACTCATACCTCTGAAAAAGACTATGAATACTCCACCACTACCTCAAACCACTCTAGGAGTAGCTCTACTCACACCACCTGCAACCCTACCACCTTCCCTACCACCTCAGGGTCCCCTGACTCTGACTCCTTCATCCTAGAACCCCTCTATCACTAAGGTCCCCCATCACCATCACCATCACCATCATCATCATCATAATCATCATCATCATCATCATCATCATCATCATCATCAAAGTCATCTGAATCAGGATTAGCAATATCAGGCATTGGTTGTGCTAGATTTGTGAATCTTAAAAAGAGATGCATCACATACCACTATGCATACTCTATTGCAGTTTCTACATCCAGAGTATCTGATCTATAATCTCATAGCATAGGATGAAGCCCCTTAATATCCTCACAAGAATTTCTATAATTAGCACAGGGTCCCCATAAAGATCTCTCTACCTGTACTTGGACATAAACTACAAGACCTTGTGCTATCCCATGAACTTAGCCAAACTGTCATAAAACCTTTATAAAGAGAAATCTCTAAAGGATGAAAGGGAGTATGACCAATCAACCACCGTGGCATAAACATGAAAGGAACCTCATCTGGATCCTCTACCCATGGCTCACATCTAATATAAGGATGCCACAAACTATATCCATGTCATCAAACATTCACCTCTAGTACCCTAATTTTCTCAGCCGAGGTTGGACAATAAACCCATGATATGCATAGATATAAGATTATCCCACTAGGAAAACCCTATCTACAATCAGTCTATTCACTGGGAGGTGCTCCCAAGCTCATACCTATAAAATCACTACCCCTCTAGAAAGTGTTTCATTCTACTTGTACACCACCCCATGTAAGTCATGATATATATGATCCAAAACACAAGCTCCACATGAAAATCTACACAGATGCACAATCATATCCTCTAAAATCCTATCCCAACAAACCAAAAATCCTCACACTCTCATGTCTGGCATAAAAAATCCACCAATGAAATTGGTCAAAATTGAAGTAAGTGGATTATATGTTGGATGATATCAGATTTGATTACTATTTACGTTGTTGATATTCATGTTTGTCACTGATGTCAACATATGTTTTTGTGGAGAGAACAAGATGGTTATGATAACTGATAGAAGTTAATAAACTTTGTACAGATGATTTAGAATGATCAAAGACAAGGATATGAAGAAGGATGTGTAATGACCTTATTCCTAAGGCCTCTTTACTTGAGGTTACATATTGGTGATGTTATAGATGATTTAGTGAAGACTAGTTTCTGGACTATGAAAATAATGCTTGATAGAGAAGGTCTCTATGTTTTTGGTATATCTTACAGGTGAAGATGGTTCTAAGTATTCTTAGGGGATGATAGAGGACAAATTAAGGAATTTTTGATAATTATCGATAGTTGTGGACATGTTGGCAACGTCAGCTATGACATGTATTCTGGAGGAGACCTATTTTGTGGCCGACTTCAGACATGTAGTGTGTATTATGGATTGTGAGAGTGGATTGCAAATCTTTGAGTATATCTAATTTATTTTAATTGATGTTTAATTGTTTTAGGTACCTTTTGTATCTTAGCAAGGGGTTAAATAATTATTTATATATTGGAAATCCTTAACTAGCCGACCTAGTCAATTATTTGTATATTGGGAAAGCTTAATTGGCTGACCTAATCAACTATTGTAATAGGGTATATATGAGAGATATTTTATTTTGGAAAGATGAGGTAGAGATTAAAAAGGTAGAGAAGTGTGAAAGCTATGAGGATTGTTTGACTACTGGATGTAGAGCAGAGTTTGTGATAAGAATACTTCATTGGAACTAACCAAGCAAAGACAGTTGCCATCAGACAGTTCACTAGATTGTATATTATCTATATACATTTGTTTGGATTGTAAATCCTTGAGGGTGGCCTTAACCTTCTTTGGGCAGTGTGCCTAGGAAGTGAGCCCACTGTTATCTTGACTCCTAACAGGGTCTATCCTTTAATAGGGACTATGTACTGTAATGTTGTAATAAGCTCCTAACAGGGTTAAATATTTTAACAAGGATACTATACTCTTAGTACATAATTTTTGGGTGCTAATTCCCACTGTCATTTTACCTTTAATTGGGTTTCCTCGACAAAAAGTATTATGTTATTGTGTTGGCATTTACTGTGATATCATATGCATTGAAGTTTTGGTTTATAAAGTTTAAAGTTTTATTCTGTATTACAACTGATTTACCCCCCCTATCATTTGTACTTGTAGATTGTTATTCCTAACAATTGGTATTAGAGATACTAGTCCTTAGAGAGAAATATTAATATCTTGAGGTGATCTTGAAGATGACTTACTATAGGAAGGCTAGTCCAAAATTTGATCCTGAAAACTTTGACTATTGGAAGAACAAGATGAGAACACATTTGCTATGTTTGGGAATTGACTATTGGATGATCATGAAAAAGAAAGAAAATATAATGACTAAGGATGAAATGGAGAAGGCTATTGAAGATGATAAGAATCTATTTTCATGTAATATGGTTGCAAGGGAATCATTGATCAGTGCACTTTCTGAAGGTGAACTCATAGAAGTAAAAGACTTGGATTCTGGACACGAGATTTGGACAAGATTGGAAGCATTGTATATAGGAGATAATTTTTCTAAATTATAGAATTTTTTGTTGATGATATCATTTTTGGAGGAAATGATAAGATCGAAGACAAGGATATCAGACAGAGGTGGTGAGTTCACATCAGATTTGTTTAATACCTACTGTAAAGAGCATAGAATATTCAAATAGACATTTACACCTAGGATACCACAACAAAATGGGATAGCAGGGTGAAGAAATAGAACAATATTAGATGATGCAAAAACTATTCTACTGGAAGGAAATGTATCACATGTTCATTTGAGTGAAGCTATTGGTACTGTTTAGTATACCTTGAAAAGAATTCAGATTAGAGAAGGTACAAGTAAGACACCTTATGAATTATGGTTTGATCATACACCTACTGTAAAACATTTCAGAATATTTGGAAGTAAATGTTATATCAAAAGAGATGATGAGATAGGGAAGTTTGATGCTAGAAGTGACGAAGGCATTTTCCTTGGTTATTCTACTAAGAGAAAAGAATATAAATGTTTCAATCTAAGGTTGAGAAAGTTGATTGAAAGCGCTAATATGAGAATAGATGAAAAATTTTAGATTCAGGAAATAATGTATGACTGTGGTCTGATTTCATAGATAAAAGAGGTCATTGTTGAACCTAAAGAACCTTTGATGATTGAAAATGAGATTGAAGATGAACTAATTGAGCTTACTAAGACTCCTAAGACTCTGTGGTATGTTACTAAAGAACAAATCATTGGTGATGCAAGTAAAGGTATGATGAATAGATCTAGAGTTAGAGATGAAATTTGTTTGATTTCTCAAGTTGAACTGAAAACTACTGATGAAGCATGTAGAGATGAATCTTGGACTAAAGCTATGGAAGAAGAACTTGAACAGATAAAGAAAAACAATACTTGGGAACTGGTTCTAAGACCTATAAACAAAAATGTGATAGGAACTAAATGGGTTTTTAGAAAAAAGATGGATGAGGAAGGAACAGTGGAAAGAAATAAGGTTAGACTGGTTTGTAAAGGCTACTCGCAACAAGAAGGCATAGACTTTGAAGAAACATTTACTCACATTTCTAGGCAAAAATCTTGGAGATTATTTCTTTCTTATGCTGCACATAAAGACTTTAAGGTATATCAGATGGATGTGAAATTGACATTCTTGAATGGAGATTTGGAAGAAGAATTATACATAGAGCAACTTGATGAATTTCCTTTGACAGAATAATTATAGAATTTTTTGTTGATGATATCATTTTTGGAGGAAATGATAAGATGGGTAAGAAGTTCACTAAAGAAATGATGAATTTGAAATGTCAATGATTGGTGAGATGAAATGTTTTATTGGTTTGCAAATTAATCAGAGTAAGAATGGTATTTTCATATCAAACCAAGTATCTTAAGGAAATGTTAAAGAAGTTTGGAATGGAAGATTGTAAACTTGTTGGGACACCCATGGTGACTGGATACAAACTAATTAGTAATGATGAGACTCATAGTGTTTTTCAAACAAAGTACAGATCTATGATTGGTGGTCTACAATATCTATCTAACACCAGACCAGATATTTCTAATGTAGTTGGAATTGTGGCAAGATATCAGACAGATCCTAGAGAGACACACCTTGCTGCTATGAAAAGAATTTTTAGATACTTGAAAGGAATAACAAAAAATGGGTTGTGGTATGAAATATCAGATGACTTTATTTTTTAGGCTTACACTGATGTTGATTGGGAAGGTAATGTGGATGATAGAAAGAGTACAAGTGGTGGAGAATTTTTCCTTGGGAAAAGGTTGGTTTGTTAGTTAAGTAAGAAGCAGGACTGTATTGCTCAGTCTACTGCTGAATCAGAGTATGTTGCTACTGTAATAAATTGTACACAAGTTGTTTGGATGAAAAAAATGCTAAAGAAAATTGGAATAATTTTTGAAGAGCCAGTGGTTATCCATTGTGATAACACTAGCACAGTGAATATGTTGAAGAATCTTGTAATGCATTCAAAGACTAAACATATTTCTATTAAGTACCATTTCTTGAGGGAGAAGGTAGCAGAGAAAGAGATTAGATTGGAGTATACTAGCACAAAGGAACAAATAACAGATATATTTATAAAACCTTTGCCAAAAGATGCTTTTGAATATCTCAGAAGCATGCTTGGGGTGGGATCCCCTCCCAGTGGTAATTAATCGATGCAGACATGCATCAGCCTAGTGGCTTTCAGAGCTATATCATTTTTTGGACTTGATGTATGGATCTACTCCTCACGGGGAGTGATCACAGGAACACTATGGAGCATATTTGGGTGATTTTGCACTTGGTTGTTAGATATGAAAATTTGAGAAAGATACAACTTACATAATATTATAGATAATTTATGGCACCCTTTGCCATTGCTACCAAAGGGGGAAAGATTCTATGTGAAAATACCTACTGTTTTGGTGAGATTTGTGTTGAGGATATTGAGAAGATTATATTAAGAGGAGAAAGTATTTTTGGGTTGATGGATTTTCCCATATGTTGCCATCAATGCCAAAGGGGGAGATTGTTGGATGATATAGGTTTGGGTACTATTTATGTTGTTGATATTCATTTTTTCTCACTAATGTCAACATATATTTCTTTGGAGAGAACAAACTAGTTATGATAATTGGAAGAAGTGTACAGACACTGTACGAATGATTCAGAATGATCAAAGACAAAGATATGAAGAAGGAAGTGTGATGACCTTATTCCTAAGGTCGTTGACTTGAGGTTACATATTGGTGATGTTACAGATGATTTAGTGAAGACTGGTTTTTGGACTGTGATAGTAATGCTTGATAGAGCAGGTCTCTGTGTTTTGGGTATATCTTACATGCGAAGATGATTCCAAGTGTGCACGCTTAGGATATGACAGAGGAAGCATTGAGTAATTTTGGATAATGATTGATAGTCATGGACATGTTGGTGACACAGCTATGGTGTGTATTCTGGAGGAGACCTATTTTGTGGCCGACTTCATACATGTAGCATGTATTATTGATTGTGAGTATGGATTGCAGATCTTGGAGTATATATGATGTATTGTAATTGATGTTTACTTTTTTTAGGTACCTTTTTTATCCTATCAAGGGGTTAAGTAATTATTTGTATATTGGAAAGCCTTAAGTGGCTAACCTCATCAATTATTTGTATATTGGGAAAGCTTAATTGGCCGACCTAATCAATTATTGTAATATGGTATATATGAGAGATATTTTATTTTAGAAAGATGAGGTAGAGATTGAAAAGGCAAAGAAGTGTGAAAGTTGTGAGGCTTATTTGACTATTGGATGTAGAGCAGATTTTGTGTAAGAATACTTCATTGGAACTGACCAAGCGAAGATAGTTTCTATCAGATAGTTCACTGGATTGTATATTCTTTATATACATTTGTTTTAATTGTAAATCCTTGAGGGCCTTAACCTTCTTTGGGCAGTGTGCCTGAGCAGCAAACCCACTGTTACTCTTGAATCCTAACAGGGTTTGTCCTTTAATAGGGACTATCTACTGTAATGTTGTAATAAGCTCCTAACAGGGCTAAATCTTTTAACAGGGATACTATACTCTATTACATCATTTGTGGGTGCTAATTCCCACTGGGATTTTACTTTTAACAGGATTTCCTTGACAAAAATTATTGTGTTATTGTGTTGGAATTTATTGTGTTATCATCTACATTGAAGTTTTGGTTTATAAAGTTTAAAGTTTAATATTATGTATTACAACTGATTCACCCCCCCTCTCAGTTGTACTTGTGGACTTTTATTCTTAACATTATATAGCTTCCCCATCACTCTCCATTGAATAGTCTGATCACCAATCGTGTCATCACCAAACACTCATCTGCAGGCCTCTCCATCATAAGCCTTATCATAGCATATGAGCTCTCCCATAATAGGAATCCTCAAGATGCGATAAACATCCTCAAGCATGATGGTCATCTCCCCCATCATAAAATCAAAAGTGTTATGGTCAAAATGCCATCTCTCAGCAAGTATTATTGATATCCATTGGTTCACATAGAACTCAGGCATATCAAGAAAATATCAGAGACCACATCTACCAATAATACATTGATCAACCTATGTCAACTCAGTGATCATCTCAACTAGTGGAGGAAACTAACCTCTCATGTTCAGTTTCCAATAGGAAACCTATTTTAAAGTCAAACATATATCACTTAGTCAAATCATCAAGTTTATCATCAAGAATCACTCAATTAGCCTATAATTTACTTTCTCAAGTTAGATTTACAAAAATCATGTTGATCACATCAAATTTCATTCCTCTAGATCTTGAGGATGGAAAAACATCAACCTATATATCCTATCAAATTGACATCAAAACAATATAAAATACTTGATTATACTAACATCTATCAAATTGACTTTGAATCAATATCAAAATATCATCAACTTGTCTAAAAAAATCATCAACATCATTCGAATCAAGAAAATATTCATAAAAATGAGTTGGCAAACAAGAAATGCAAAAATGCAACTTTTGGGTATAGGCAACATTTTATGTTGCATAGACGAAAAAACACCTAGGTGATGTAAGAGATGGATTAGGCAATACAAAATTATGCATAGGAGACACAACATTGCATAGATGACATTCCATGACACAGGTAGCAAAACAAATTATGGGGGCGACACTAAGAGTATATGCGATGAAACAATGGCAAAAGCTAGAAACCAACATTAAAAATCATAAAACTAACCTAAAAATTCCTAAAACGATGAAAAAAAGGGCAAGGATCAATCATTCATCAGAGATCCATACATTGGTAGTTTCTACAAGTGTCTACCCTTCTCGAATGAGTGCTCCTAGATAGGTACAACCATTTTTGTTGCGAGGGGTAAAAGTGAGCTCAGAGTGAAAAAGACAAAAGTGAGAGTGAAAATGAGTGGGTAAAAATTAAATTTCACCCTATTAATACCCAAATTTCAAATTGTAAGGGTTATTATTACCAATTTTACAAAAAATGAACCATTTAACTAGAACATCATTCGAGCTCCCATTTCAAAATTGGGAAACAAATCAAAATCAAGATTTATTTAAAAATTCCAAAAATTATCAAAATCATTCAAAATTATTTTGATTCATTTCTCAAGGGGGAATACTATTATTAGGATGCAAAATCATCATAATTGGGGCATCAAAATAAATCATAATTGAAAACAGAGTTCATATCAAATTTCTAACATCACAGGGGCAACATCATATCATCAAAACAACCAAATCAACATATTGACATCAAATCATCGCAATCAGACAACAGACATCATATTTTCATTGAACCAATGCGCTTCACACATTGAATCAAAGAGGGGAAAATGTATACACCTAAAAATGGTTAAAGAAAACATTAATTAAATTCAAGCCATTTGGATTAATTAAAATAAAAAATCAAATATCTATGTTATTGAATTAATCATTTGATTATATAGTTCATCAATTAATTAACTCCAAACCAATAAATCATATATGGATAATTAATTAATTAATTCTTTTGAATTAATTCATTGGACTAAATTCTCTCACTTACCACTACATGAAAAAAATCAACCAATGGGAGAAGAGGAAAAGGAGCACATGGATCACAAATAAACTTTTCTATCATGACCATTCAATCTTGAGAGTTAATCTTGTCCACCCAAAGAGGACACGTCATTAACTCCTAATCCTAATCATATATTTATCGTGGTTACTTAAACTCACCCCCTACACCTTGGGAAATCCTATAAATAGGATGCACAAATAGAGTTAAAAAATCCAACATCCATCATCTTTCATAGCAAGTGCATTTTAGTCATTTTCATCATTAGAAGCATTGTTATTTTAGTAATGTTAGATTAGAATAATTTAGAATCATAACATAATAGAGGAATTACATCTTAATTTTATGTTCTTGATAATTTAATATAGCATTTAGTATCATTTCAATATAGATCTATCTTGCATCTTCATTATCTTGTATTCTAGGTTATCATTTGAGGATAATCACTTGCAGTTGAGAGAAACACTCAAATCCTTAGAATTAGAGAGCGGTGGAATGCTCAGTCTTTCATTTCTACACTTAATCTGGTGTTATTATTTCATTTGAATTGAAATAGTGTACTTATGTTTCATTATAGGTTTTTATAATTCATTTTACACAACAAGATCATAGGACTTCTCTAACTTCACATATGTCACGATGTGATGCATCTGATTTGCTATATCAAAAATCTCTACAAAGGACAAACAATGCACTAATAAATAAAATCAAGGATTATTTTTGTTTTGTTTCCTTTTTGTTTGGCTTGTTTCTTTTTTAGTTGGATTTATTTTCCTTTTGGCTTGTCTTGTTTCCTTCTTTGGTCAATTTTGTGTTCCTTTTGGTCTTGTGTTTTGACATCATTTTTGACAAATTGGTATTTCCTTTTAATTTTTTGCCCAATTTTTTGAGGGGGCACCTTTGTGACTTTTTGTGTTTGAGTCATCCTTTAAATGCGATCTTTTCAATTTTCTTTGAAACAATGCTCAAAGTCGCATTGTCTCAAAGAGAGGCAAAATGTAGACAACTAAAAATGGGAAATGCTCCTAGCTCCCCTTTTTAGTATGTCGTTTATATTGCACATTCAGTCTTCATCATTTGTCGATTTTGTGTCATTTGTACATTAACTAAATAATATCAATTATTTAATTAATTTTAATCATGTCCTTTGATATTTTCATGTCCTTTTGATTTTTTCCTCGATCATTAGTCTGATTAAATGGTTTTATCATTTATTTTATCCCTTGATGATTTTTGTTATTTAGTCTGATTAAATAATTTTGACATTGTTTAATCTATGTTATTAGTTTGTCTTACAAGAGTAATATTTGAATTATCCCCCCTATCCTAACATGTCCTCCTTAGGATAAATAATTATGTCATTTATTTATCCTTTCAATCCTTTTGTCGCAATTAAATAAATATTATTTAATTATCTAGTGATTAATGTAGGAGGGAAATTTAAATGAAAGTTTTTTAATTTCACTCTACTTTCCTTTCCATTTGTTGTATTTTATTTTATTTTGTCTTATCTTTTAGTTTTTCCTTTCGTCCTCCACTTGACTTGTCCTTTCTTCTTGTTTTATTTTATTTTCGGCTTCCTCATCTTTTTGTCACTTTTGGAGGGAATTAATTAATGAGTTTTTATTAATTCCCCTTTTTCTTTTTATAATTAACATTTGGCACTTCTTTTCCAACTTGCCTTTTCATTTCTTTTTTATTGTGTCCATTCATTTTCAAATTGGGAGTCTATAAATTGATCCCTTTTTATCTCATTTTGGATCAGCCAGAATATTCTAGTATCCTTGTCATAACATCATCGAAATTAGTCATTTCTTTTTTGCTATTATTTGTGCAATTGTCGTACAAAGAGAAACATTGCATTAGAGGAGAAAGGAAAAGCAATGAGGCACCACCAAAGGAATGCATGAATTTGATTTGCAAATTTATTATTTGTTTTGTTTTTCATTTTGATAGTCTTATTGGTTGTGATTAGGATTTTACTAACATGATTTTTATGACTTTCATGGTTGGCTTAATCATGTTTATACTCTAACCCCTTGATTTTCCAAATACACATATACATGTTTTATATATGTATATATACATGAATAAATGGATAACATGTACAACGAGACACATAATCAAGGTTGGATCTACATTTAATCACTTGATCTAAAATATTTGCATGTATTATTATACATTAGGCATATACCTGGATCGTTACAATACACAAATACTAGTACTCAAATTTGGGACCATGACTCATCTAGACGTGTTGTGTTAGTTCTTCTCTCTACTAAGTTTCTCTCCGACCATGTGTTATCATTTCTCTAATTTGAGAAAAAATAGAAGTCAATGCTAATATACTCATAGTATAAAGGCGTGTGGGTTGTCAAAAGGTCATGTTAGAGAAGAAACTCATAACCACAACCACAACCAACCCTCAAACAATAAGTGTTCTTTGTAACTTGATTTTATCAATATGAGGTATGAAAGAATTATTACCCATTTTCTTACATGTGAATGTGTAGGTTTTTTTCATTTTCCTTGTTTTATCCTCATTTAAAATGTGTCTAAAAATCCTAGGCTTTAGCAAGGTTATGAGGTGTTTTCAAAATAAATGTTAATAAGTATTTATCCATAACCTAGGCCTTTTATCATGTCATCTCCCTTGTCCATGAATCTTCCTTTTAATTTCATTATTACATGCTATATTTTTTTAACATAATGAATAAAGGGTTACAAATGCTAAAAGGAACATGAATGCCAAGAGAGGGAAAATCAATTTTCAAGGAAAAATTAAGTTAAACAAGTTGAATCTCTCATGGTTTATGCCTTTAGTTGTTATCTTTCAACTGTTGAAAAAAGATATAATGGTGGCAAGATCTTTGATGAGGTTGTCCAAAGGTTGCAGACTCGTAGAGGAATTTGAAATAATCTCCAATGAGAAAGGATTTTCTATTTCATCCATTACCATGCACATGGAAAATAATAGTATATCAAGTCTATCCTTTTCTCAATCAAACCCTCTCATTATAATTAAGAGATGTTATTTTAGCAAGTATATTAATGTACAAGTGTACCTCATCTTCTTACATACCTATTTTCTTTAATTTTTATGGTGTTTAAGAAGAAAAGAGGGCCACACGTGTCTACCAATATCTTTAAGGTGGTTATGAAAGAAGAATTTGTGTAGTTTATATAGAGTCCAAGGAGGAAAATTATGGAATCTATGGTCTTAAAAAAATAGATTTTGAAGGATATTGATTCATGGTGAATGTGGGTGTAGTGTAAGTAATGTTTTTGAAATTTTTATTCCATCTATTTAAATGAGATATCACACAATTGCAACGAGACCTTTTGGAAAAATACCAAACAAGAAACATGATATAAAGATAGGTGACAGTTATCACAATGAAATGAAAGTCTTGAGAAAATACTTCACTTAATCATTGGAAAAGACATTGCAATTCAATATATTATTCTTTGAGGAGGTTTATCTTTTAGTTGATGGTACTTGTTTTTGAAAAAGTATTACTATTGGTGTGGGGTAAATATCTTTTCACACCACTCAAGTCTTGGTATGAGAATATTGGGTCAGATGAATACAGAAGTGTTAAAACCAACGGATGGAAGACACATATGAAGATACACTCATTATGATACCAAGGTTATTGTACAATCCATTTAGAGAATAATGTGATAGCCTATTCAAGGATTTTTTTGGACATGGTTATCCATGCTTTTCACTTCATGGAACTAAGTCCCATGCCATACCATAGTGGTATTGCTATAAATAAAGGGTCCTATCAAAATATAATAATAACCCATGAAGATATAGTAACTCAATTCAAAACAATTATAGTTAAGGACAACATAGTCAGGGAAATGAGAGAATGTTACATGATAGAGATAGAGAGGATGAACGATAGTGGAATATGATATAAAGAGAAATGGATAGAGGATTTAGAAGATAGTAGTAAAGGTTCATAAGAAAGTAGGCTAGAGAAGCCTAAAAAGGATATTGTCAATCCCTAAACTCAATGGTAAGCACAAGAAGAAGTCTTAGGAAGAGCTTTATGTCCCAAAATTCTAACAAGCAATGGTCTAAATGTCACTATATGAATTAAAATAATAAAGATAGGAATATAGGTGCTAAAGCTATTATTAAGGGTTGATGTAAATAGTGAAGCTTTTCTAAACTCTTGTCAATAGGTTCATTTCCACAATATCATTTCCATATTTCCAAAAACCCCAAATGGTAAACGCATAGTATTTTGGAATACTAAGGGATTCTTGTGTTGAATCTTTTTCATGATCGATCCTTGTTTAAAGCCTTTGTTGTAGCCTATTGAAACAATTGTTCATTCTACTTCGGTGAGTATAAAATAATACATCTATAGTCATCACAAAGAGTCAAAAAACATAAGTTTTATGAAGTAATAGCGTGATAGGACATTGTCTTATGACCATAATGTAATTGTACTATCATGAAAGTAGAATTAAAGTTCATAGGAATTTTGTTAGAGCGTGCATATTTGTTGCATCATACACATATTTGTTACATCCTTCATATTTTTATATTTTTGTGTTACATATTTATGCACATGCTCATGTATAATTGAGCATGTTCTTGAGCACATGCATTCTTAGCCTAAGTTTACAAGTAGCGGAGCTTTAGTTGAGCCTAATTTATCCTAGTTTAGTCATGTTGAACTTCAATTTGCTTTTCTTAGTTTTTCGATTTTCCTAATTTTAGATAACTTGCTTTTTATTAAAAAAAAATATTTGAGCATTGCAATTCTCAATTTTTAATCTTTTATTTTGAGGAAAATAGAAAATATTTCTTTTTTCTCTTGTTTTTGGAAGGTGTTCTTCATTTGTTTCTTGATCTTGCAAGTGCTTGTGTTGCAAAATTAAACATATTATCAGAGCGTGAATTCAACAAACGTCTTCTCAATCTTTGAGGGTTTTATTTTCGTAGAAGAATTACAAGGTCACCAAATCTTGCATCTTGTGTGGATTTGGAAGTGGATTTTTTTTCAAATAATTTTGTAGCTTCGTGGGCAACACAATTGTGGATCTAGAATTTTGGGTATTTTTTGAGACTCTTAAAATCCACCCATCTTGAAAAAATATGAGTTATTTTTACAACCACAAAAAACCATCTAGGACATTCTCAACTTTCCAATATTTATCATATCTTGTGTGAATTTTTTTTAAAAAGGTGAAAAATAAAAAAAGAACCAAGATTCACTGTAACTTTGTTTCTCTAATTTTTTTTGTGAAAAATGATTTATGGGTATTTTTATTAGCCCCAATATACCATATGGGTATTTGCTAGGTTTTTCATTTGGTGAATGAATTTTGCAAAAATCAAGTTGCAAGGGCCATGTTGGTTGGCTAAATTTAACATGTTTTTCTTTTTGCCATTTCAAGCCCAATTGGAGGACTTTTATGAAATCAGGTATATCTTGCACATACAGTGTCTATTTTTCTAATCATATTTCTAAACTATATCTAAAAATTAATACATTTAATAATTTTTATAGTCTATTGAAGTTAGATGTGGTATTTTATCTCTCAAGGTGGTATCTTTTTGTTATTTCTTCTACTTTTTATGATTCTTTTAGTGTTGAGAAGGGCTCTTCAAGCTCTTCACATGTATCCATGCAATTTTTCCAAATTTTCCCTAGGTATATTTTATTCAATTTTTTGTGTTTTCACATTATGGATTATTAGTTGGCCTTTTTTATTTTTAGAAATTGTTTGTTTATGATGGATGACTTCACTTAAACTTTTCTACATGTACTTCTACCACTTTTCCCTATTTGGTCATTTTGAGCATGTTTTCACAAACTTCTTTGTTTATAGATGCCCCGAGATTAAGTGTTACTCTTATGTTTGGGTTTTGAGGATTCTGCACATTATGGTGGGGGGAGGAATAGAAGGGGTGGGGGACTGGAGGTGTGTAAGGTTCTACTATTGGTTCTAATGCGTCCTTATTTTTCATTTTGGAGCAAGTATGTATTCATTATTTGGACATTCATATGTACTAGTTAGATGTAGTGGTTGTATTTCGATGAGATAAAGTGAGGCAAATTATCCTTTGTTGACGATTCTTTAGATTATTGGTACCAATATTTTTTACTAGAATTTTACTCTTGCATGGTTGAGTAGTGTTGTTGGGATCAATCAAGTAGATTTACATGCCAGATGTATCTTTGAATACTAGATGTTTTCCTTTTATTTTTCATCTATTCATTATTCAAGTAATGTTGTTGGGGAAACTCAGGAAGATTCTTATCTTCTTGATCCTAATCATCATCTTGGTTTCAAAGGAGGTTCTTCATTTACTTCTATAGCTAATATCATTCAATAGTTGCGTGTAACATTTTTTTCCTTCAAGGGTGTTCTTCATGTCCCTCTTATTTTAGGACATTTTCATGGAGACTTTTTAGGTCTTCATTCTCTTTTTCTCTCTTTTGGGGAGGATTTTTCTCCCACTGGATCTCACTCATTTTATCCTTATGTGAGAGTTGCATTGGTTTGTAATGAGTGCATAGCCACACCTTTTTTCTAGTAATCATTCTTGCACTTCATTCACTTAAAGGTTTTTACTTATCCCTAAGATTAACTTAAGGGGGATTTCAGAGCTTGTATATTTATTGCATCACACACATATTTGTTACATCATGCATTTTTGCATATTTTTGCATTACATATTTCTACACATACTCGTGCATAATTGAGCACATGCTTGAGGACGTGCTTTCACATGTATTCTTATCTTAAGTTCACTTAGTGGAGCTATATTTGAGCCTAATTTAACATAGTTTAGTTTATTTGAGCTTTAGTTTTCTTTTCTATCTTTATATTTTTCCTAATTTTAGAGGACTTGCTTTCTATAAAGCAATTTTGTTTGCATTTTAATTCTAATTATGAAATGTTTTATTTTGAGGAATATAGAAAATATTTCTTGTTGCTCTCATTTGTGTAAGGTGTTCTTTATTTTTTGTTTGATCTTGTAGGTGCTTGTTTTTTTGAATTAAACACACTTAGCATGTAATGCTTTCAAGTGGAGATAACAGTGAAAAATAAAACAAAAAAAAAAAAGACAAAATGCAAAGATAAATGTACAAAATATTTTTTTGATATTGTCACAAAGCATTGAAGAAGGAAGAGTTTCATATGATGTCAAGGTGGATAGGGACAAAAGATACACAAGAAGATGGTTGTAGCAATAGGATAGTTCATCAAAAAGACAAGATCACCAACCTTGTGTAATAATAAAGAGGTCAGAGATTGTCATGATAGAGAAGTTTCAAAAGGATAGTCCACCTTATGTATAGGCTATGAGGGTTTAAATAAAATATAACTAGTAGGATATCATTAAACAAGAGTTCAAAGAAAGTATTGGAACACAATTTAGATGCAATATATAGAATTTTATTTTGAAAGATAAATTTGAGTGTTTTAAATTGCATCCTAATCAAATTACATGCTTACTTAGGCCTCACTTTGGTGCTCCTATTTACATGCCCTTGGATCTGACTGATCTTGCTTAACCTAAGGCATGATATTGCAAGCATAATAGTTTTCTAGCTCATTGACCTCTTTCCATGCCTCCAGGAATATACTAGGATGCCTAGTGCCCTAGTAATAGTGGACTATGGTGCTAGGTGCTAATGCCCAGTGAAAGAGGGCCCAAGTTTGAAAAATTAATAGTCAAAAAATGGTGAGCAAAAAAATATTATCCATGTCAGCCTTGTTTAAAGTTACCAACACATTTCATTTGTTTCTCTATAAAAGGATTCCTCACCCCCTTATTTAAAAATACACATTAAAAATTTTCTCTCTCATTGAGAAAGAATTTCAATCATTTCAAGGAAGAAAATAAGGAGATATAACATTTAAGGATTAAAACCTTAAAAAATTGAAACCATGAGCAAGTTTGTATGTCTCCTCCACAAGTAAATACATACATGAGCTCCCTTCCTAAGATCATAATTGGAGAACGTATATCATTGTGATTCAACATTATTTACTTTAGACTCAAGGTTTATTTGAGACATTATTTTTGTAGGAAAAAATAATTCTTGTGATCCTTCACTTAGGAAAGCCCCTTTAAAACACAATAACACTTTTTATTCCTCTTATGTGCATGTTTTCAGATCTAGGGGCCAAATGTTGAAGATCTAGAAAGTGTGGAATGAATCAAGAGAATTTATATCCTGAAAAAGTGACTGGAACATTATCAATTATTGACATAGTCCACGGTTAACAAATTAATTTAAAACATTTTTTGGTATTTTTTAGGGGAAGCATCAGAGTGACATCTTAATTCCAAATCCATGAGTGATATCGTATTAAAACATAATGGGACTATGTCACCTATCAAATCACTCTTTCCATTTTGAGCGTGAGTTTTACTGACATATTCCTCCATGACTCTGATGCAAGAGCATCTTGGGTTCTTGGCAATCCTGTATCAACCAAAAATATGTTTTTTTTGGTTCAGTAGCTTGTGGGAGACTGCTCGGTAACTGTTTTGCTTGGTTGGTTCAAGGTTTTTTGTTTCATTTCTTGGGCTTGGTTACTTATCTTGGTTGGCTTCAATGACGGGGTCTTGGTGGTTGTTCTTGGGTACTCAGTGGTTTTCACTGACTGGTCTCTGTGCTGGGTAGTCTTTCTCACCGAGTTGGTTTTCGAACATTGGATCTTATGGCCGATGTATGCATTTAATTTCTATAGTGTAATTAATGTTGGGATCTCTCATTGGGGTGTGTGTGGACCTAAATCTGGGTGTTTTTTGTTTCCTATGTTGGATCTTTAGGATCTTTGGTGCTGACCTCTTTTGTGCTCTCTTGTATATATTTATTTTTTGTTCTTAGATTTTGAGGCAACAATTTTGGAAAAGAGTTGGAATAGAAGATTTGGATCGTAGGTCTATGACCTCACATGTATGTATGAGGATTATTTTGTAAAGATCTGAATGTATATGGATGAAAATGGGAAGGCCTTATAGCCTATCATGTATGATGTATGAGGAAATAATAATAAGAATATTTTTCTTTCTTTCTCTCCCTTTCTGTCTATGTTGTTTTTGAGTTCTTCTATAAGTTGGTTGGGTAGCTGGGAATGCCCTTGGCCCTAGTTCTCCATCCCTTCTTGCATCAGGTGGTATCAAAGAAAGGGTGAGATATGACGTTCCTTCTTGTGAACCCTAGTGATATTTGTTGTAGGGTAGAAGATTGCAATCTGACCTACAATTACAAAGGGTTTCAAAATGGTTTGTGGGAGAGGAAATGCATATCTAGGTCTAGCTAATATGCTAAGATAGATTGCTACAAGCTTGGAAGTTGTTGAGATGGCCCAGTGCCTAGGAAGACATCTTGAGGATGTTAGTGATGATGAAGTTGAAGAAGTGCAAGGAGAAGCCACACCTACAACTATGATGGATCAAGAAGAAGAGAGATTCATGTGAGAATTGACAAGTTTGAAAACCACCCCTCAGTTTAATCCTCTTGAGTATAGTGGAAAGTTAGATTCTGATGAGTTGATAGACTGGAGAACCGAAATAAAGAAATACTTTGAGTATGAGAATATATCAGAGGATAAAAAGGTGAAGATTGCAAGTACAAAGTTGAAAGTTCATGCATCCTTGTGGTGGGAGAATCTATAATTGGATCGAAAGAAGAAGGGTAAAGACAAGATCAAGGTATGAGATAAGATGATAAACAAGTTGAAAGGAAATTTTCTACCTTGTGATTACCAAATTAACATAGTTAGGAGAATGCAAAATTTTAAGCAGAAAGATAGCTTGGTAAAAGATTACACCAAGGAATTTTATGATTAGAGATCAGATCTAGACATACTGAGGATGAAGTGGAAAGAATAGAAAGATATCTGAATGGATTAAGAAGTTATATACAAGATGAGATCATCTTGGTAAATATGGAGAGTATTGAAGAGTCATATCAGTTTTCCGTAAAAGCTAAGGAGAAATTGAACAAAAGATATGAACAAAGTCAAACAGGAAGAGGAGGTAGATTCCCTAGAGGAAGAGGTAGATCTTATGGTGAAAATAGTATATTTGATTAGGAAAAGACAAATCAAGACATACATCAAGACAAAGGTAAGACCAAGTGGAAAGGTGGAAGGATATAGATCTTTTGAGTGTACACATGCAAGCAAGAAATTTGGTAGTATCATAAATGCTTTGGTACAAGAAGACTCACCAAATGAGCCTGAAAAGGAAGGAAACCTAACAGTTCTAGAAGAATATTATGGAGTGAGAATAATAAGAAAGATCATATAAGGAACAGTTTGTTCAAGACTAGATGCAGAGTTCTAGACAAAGTGTGGATGGTAATTGTTGATAGTGGTAACTTAGATAATCTGGCATCAGAGGAGATGGTCATAAAGTTACAATTGGAAAGAATGAAGCACTCAAAGCCCTATTAGATTTCATGGAACAAGGATGAGTATACACTAATGGTGAGTGAACAATGTGTTGTGAATCTGAAGATTGGAAAGTATTATGATAAGGCGTTGTTTTATATTATGCCAATGGATTGTTGTGATATTTTATTTGGTAGACCTTAGCAATATGGTATACATGCTATACATGATGGAAGAATGAACAAATATACTAATTGGGTTGATGGTAAGAAACAAATCTTGTTACCTTTGTTTGAAGAATATGTTGGTGAGATATGTACATCTGTGAAATTTTGTTTGATGGAAGGTAGACAGTTTGTTAAGGATTTGGAAAGGAATGATACTTGTTATGCTTTGATTCCTAACAAACTGAGTAAAGACATAAAAGATAAAGTTCTAGAAGAAGTTGAGAAATTTCTCATTGGGTACAAGGAGATCATTTCAGATAATGTACATGATGGTTTTCCACTGAGGAGAGATATTATTCATTGTATGGATCTGCTTCCTAGAGTGAGTTTTCCAAACAAGACACCACACCAGTTAACACTGACCGAGAATTCAAAACTCAACCAACAAGTTCATGAGTTGTTGAACAAGGGTTTGAATAGAGAAATTTTGAGCCCATGTGAAGTACAAACAGCATTGGCACCTAAGAAGAATGGAGAATGGTGAATGTGTTAGTAATAACTGAGAGGGGGGGGCGTGAATCAGTGGCCTCAAAAATTTATCCAATTTAAACTTTAATCCACCAATCAATACTTCTCAAATTATTAAGTCCCAACAAGATGCATGCCTTTGAAATATTTGAAACAAATAACTGTTTGTCGGTTTACCTTGTATGTCTTGTTTCTCCTTGATAACCGATAAGAAGTAAACTGTATTTACCAATACTCAGTAAATATGCAGAGTATACCAGTCAATCTATAAATGCATATGTAGAATGTAAGACACTAAAGTAATTAACCATACACACATAACACAAGGTTTTTAACGTGGAAACCTTGTTAAGGGAAAAACCACTGGGACCGATACCCCAAATTTTCAGTCTTCTAAAGTGAGCCCTGTTAGGATCCAACCCTATTAAAGGTTACAAACACACTGTTAAGTGCGACATTGTTAGAGGATTTTCAATACATAGGTTGTCACTAAGTATCTGGCATCTACGCTACCATCCTTGAATCAGTCTCATGACTTTCAATAGGCTTTATGCAAAATCTTACTACCATCCTTGAATCAGCCTCCTTCTTAGACTGTCAATAGGCTTTAGGTAAGACCGGTGCTACTATCATGAGTCAACCTTCTGGTAATCTGTTAGGATATACCTCAATTATAAAAGATTGTTAATTCCTTCTCTGTTAAGAGACTTTAATGCTTCAATGGTTAAACTGAAACAAAAGGACCTGTTTCTAATGCAACCAAATTACAGATTTTTAGATCTATTTACTTACAATATCTTTCTGATCAATGTATCAATTCAATTCCTTTGTACTTAACTCTTTCTACTCTATGATGCTGTGATTCATTTTCCATTGGTGTCTGCAAAATTCTTTAGCTCTCCCTTAGCTTGATTGATCAGGACTGCATGAAGTTAATCCTTCATCAGTTTCTCTTTAGCATCTTCTATCAGTTCACTCCCCCATGTATCTAATTGCGTATTGACCACCACAAGAATGAATTATGCTTGTCTCTTAAATAGACATGATTTTCCTTAATTCTAGGTTCTTTGATTCTTGATTCTTGGCGTGAAAAACAATCCAGCCATATTGATTTATGGCTTTAACTCCTAATTTATCACGTAGTTATCTTCTTGCCAACTGTACAAATCACTTACTTAACTGAGGTCAAATAAAAAAAATAAAACAACTAGTTAAGTCTATCCTTTAGCTCTGCTAGCTAGATATATTGTCATTTTCTGATCTCTCTGTTCGGTCGGTCAATTCTATAGTTCATCACTGGTGACAACTGCCAGTTCTGTTGGTGTTGCTTCAATTAGCTTCAGGATCTCCGTCCGTCAGGCATCATTGGATCTTTGTTTGTTGGGAAACACTATTTTTACCTTGTCAGGTATCATGTGATTCTACTTCATCGGGAAACACTGTCTTCTGCTCATCGGGCATCACTGTGACTTTAATCTCTGTCTTTACCGATGGTGTGCACTCCACTAGTGTAGTTTGTCACTTAGTGAATACTAGACTTTTATGCATTTTTGGAAGCATAACCTTTATTCCATTGGTTCTCTGAAGTCTTTGGCATGATCATACGGATGATATCAAGTTGACATCAATGACAATACAAACCATTAACTAATTTAATGTCTTGCATCATCTTTAACTTAATATAGTCAATCATTTAATTAGTTACAAGTCATCAGAATGTGTACTGATTCAAGAGCAATCAATAAGATAATAGTTAAGTACATATTTACTATACCGAGGATGGATGATATAATGGATTGTTTGAGTGAGCAAAATATTTTACCAAAATTGATTTGAAGAGTGGATATCATCATATAAAATTTAGGGAAGGTGATGAATGGAAGACATCTTTTAAGACAAAGGAAGGTTTGTATTATTTGTTGGTTATGCCCTTTGGTTTAACTAATGCACCAAGTACATTTATGAGGTTGATGATTGAGGTTTTGAATAAATTCTTGAATAAATGTGTGATTGTATACTTAGATGATATTTTGATATTCATTAAGACTAGAGAAGATCATTTGACGCATATAAGACAAGTATTACAGAGATTGAAAGCGGAAACATTGCTGATAAATTTGAAAAAGTGTTCCTTCATGAAAGAAGAACTTGTGTGTTTAGGTTTTGTGATTTCAGCTGATGGTTTGAAGATGGATCCTGAGAAATTTGAAGCTATACTTAGTTGGCCTACACCCAAGAATTTCAATGAGGTAAGATCATTTCATGGATTGGAAAGTTTTTACACGAAGTTTATCATAAATTTTAGTTCTATTTATAATGCTATGACTAAGACAATGAGAGGGGATAAAAGAGAATACAAATGGACACATGGAGCTGATAAGAGTTTTGAAACTTTGAAACAAAAGGTTGTTGGATTTCCTGTGTTACCCTTACCTAATTTCAATAAGGTATTTCAAGTTGAATGTAATGCAAGTGGAAGTACAATAGGAGTTGTGTTGACTCAAGAAGGTAAACTTGCTACTTTCTTTAGTGAAAAGTTGAATGATGCTAAAAGGAAATATTTTGTCTATGATCAAGAATTCTATGCTATTGTTCAAGATCTAAAGAAATGGAGACATTATTTGATGCTGAGTGAATTTTTGTTATATTTTGGTCATAGGAATTTACAATATTTGGGTAGCCAGAGTAAGTTGAATCAGAGACATGTGAAATGGGTAGAGTATTTTTAGAATTTCACATTCGTGATAAAGCATAAGAGTGGAGTTTCTAACTGAGTTGTTGATGCATTGAGTAGAAGAAGATCTTTGCTGATTGAAATAATAATTGAGGTTCTTGGTTTTGATGATATGAAGTATTTGTATGAAAATAATCCTAATTTTTCTGAGCCATGAAGAGTGTGCAGAGCACCTATTCCCAATCAATTGACTAAGTATAAAGATTATTTTATTCAAGAAGATATGTTGTTCAAAGGTATTCAGTTATGTATAGTGAGAAGATCAATGAGAACTAATTTGACCAAAGAAACACATAGTAGTGGTTTGGCTGGACATTTTGGAATTGATAAGATATTGAGTTTACTTAAGGAAAGGTATTTTTGGCCTTAGTTGTATAAAGATGTTCAATAATTTGTGAAAAATTGTGGAGTTTGTCAAGTTGCAAAAGGAGTAAGTCATAATATTGGATTGTATACACCAATTTCAGTACGTGAGAAACCTTGGAGTGATATCAGTATGGATTTTGTTCTTGGCTTACCAAGGATAGTAAGAGGTAATGATTCCATATTTGTTTTTGTGGATAGATTTTCTAAGATGACACATTTCATACCATGTAGAAAAACTTTAGATCCAGTGCATATAGAATATATTTTCTTTAAGCAGATTGTCAGATTGCATGGATTACCGAGGAGTATCATCTCTGAGTGAGACAATAAATTTGTTATCTAATTTTGGAAAACACTTTGGAAGAAGTTGGACACTGAGTTGAAGTATAGTTCTACATTTCATCCATAGAGTGGTGGACAAATAGAGGTTGTAAACCAAATTTTGGGTAACTTGTTGAGATGCTTAGTTGGAGACACACCGAGTAATTGGGATTTGATATTGGCACAAGAAGAGTTTGCATATAATAGTTTAGTGAATAGAAGTACTCAAAAAGCACATTTTGAGATTGTTAATGGCACACAACCAAGAGGTATATCAGACTTGAGAGATATTGTTGGAGAATAAAAGAGGAGTGATGAAGGTGAAAGATTTGTTGAGTTTATGAAGACATTGCATGCGAAAGTGAAACATAAGTTGGAGTAGAGTAATCAAAAATACAAGGGTAGTGCAGATAGATCAAGAAGACATAAGACTTTTGAAGTTGGTGACGCAGTTATGGTTCATTTTAAGAAAGGCATATTTCCTATTGGAACATATGGTAAATTAAAGATGAAGAAATTTTGTACTTTCAAGATATTGAGAAGGTTTGACAGTGAAAATGTTTATGATGTAGAATTACCCGATGACATGGATATATCACCTATATTCAAAATTTTAGAATTGTATGAGTATCATGAACCTGATGAAGAATCAATAGTACTGAGTGATTATCCTAAGAAATAGATAGAAGAAGTTGAGCGGATCTTGAAATAGAGAGTTGGAAGAAGTACAAGATGAAAGGATTACATGGAATATCTGGTAAAATAGAAGAACAGATTGATTGAGGACTCATCTTGGATTTCTCAATCTAAGTGTGATTCAATTTAGTTTGTACCTGATTCATGATTTAGGGAATCATTATTTTACCCCCAAGTGTCTGATGTAGGAGCATCTTGGGTTCTTGGAAATCCTATATCAACCAAAAATATGTTTGTTTTGGTTTGGTAGATTGTGGGAGACTACTCGGTAAAGTGCTCGGTAACTATTTTCCTTGGTCGGTTGAAGGTTTTTTGTTTCACCGCTCAAGCTCAGTTACTTATCTTGGTTGGCATCACCGACGGGGTCTCAATGGTTTCTCTTGGCTACTCAGTGGTTTTCACTGATTGGTCTCTGTGCTTGGTAGTCTTTCTCACTGAGTTGGTTTTTAGATGTTAGATCTTCTGGCCAATGTATGAATTTAATTTCCGTAGCATAATTAATGTTGGGGTCTCTCATTGGGATGCATGTGGATGTAAATCTGGGTCTTTTTTGTTTCCAATGTTGGATTTTTAGGATCTTTGGTGTTGACCTCTTTTGTGGTCTCTTGTATATATTTATTTTTTGTTCTTAGATTTTGGGACAACAATTTTGGAAAAGACTTGGAATGGAAGATTTGGATCGTATGTCTGTGACCTCGCATGTATGTATGAAGATTATTCTATAAAGATCTGAATATATATAGCCAAAATTGAGAAGGTCTTACAACCCAACATGTATGATGTTTGAGGATATAATAACAATATTCTTCTTTCCTTCTCTCCCTTTCTGTGTATGTTTCTTCTGAGTTGTGTTGCAAGTTGGTTGGGTAGCTGGGAGTGCCCTTGGCCCTGGTTCTCCATCCCTTCTTGTGTCAGAGTCTCCTTTCAAGATATTTAGTCAATACTATTTTGTCATACATATAGCTATTTGTCTATGCTTATTAGTGTTCAATTTCATGTCTTTTCCTAGTCCTTGTATCAAATCAATCAATAAAAAAAGGGATAACATCATCCAGATCATTTTGTGTGTACCTCTCACCTAAAGACATTATTTTTCCATTAGTATCCTCAGAGGAAAAACACAGTCAGAAAGCATTACCGACAGACAGCAGGCATCACCGGCGGAACACAAGCAGTACCAGTGAAATGCAAGCATACCCAACAACACAAAGAATTTTAAGAAAAATGCTAAGTATAAATGCGACAAGCTTCACTAGTGAACACAAGCTTCACCGGCGAACACAAGCATTACCGAAAACATAGTTTCCAGAATCAACCCGACAGGAACAGACAAGCATACCCGATGACATGTTCAGAGAAAGGAACACCGACGATCAAGAAAACCAACCACCAGAACCGACAGACAGATCAAGAACCTGCAATTTGTGGATCTGAGTTTTACACGTCGATTAAAGCAATGTAAATCTATTTATAGAGTTTTATTTTTGTTTTAAATCAGATTAGATGGTCATGCATGCTTTATGTAAATGCTTTAAAGCATCCTAACAGATCTAAAGCATATCTAACTATAGATCAATATCAAGTTGTATATCTTGAATCTAGAGTTAACGTGTAAATGCATGAATCAAGAATTGAGCCTAGATTAGTATAAATAGATGTTCGTACTCAATTTTGAGTACATGAATTCTTATTATTGATATCCATGAAGAGCATCTAAGGAGCAGAAGGCAAATGTCATGCAAAGATCACAAACAAAATATATCAGTTATCAAAGAACACACAGAAGCTACCGACGAGTAGACAAAGGTAATACTCAATCATGGAAGGATGATTAACAGTATTTTTGGAGCTTCATAGGATCTATTTTATTAGCAATTGAAATTGCATTTATCATCAGATCAAAGACTTATGTAGTTGCATTCTAACAAGTTCATCACATCTAAAATCCTTTTGTAAAAGGTGGACTTAAGCATCCTTTGTAAATCTCTTAACAAAGTGCACACTTAACAGTGTTACTAAAGCTTCAAACAAAGTAGATCTTAATAGGTATCCACTATAATACTCCTAATAGGGTAGGTCATCAAAAGTGACCAAATTGTAAGCCTTAACTGGCTCTTCTTATTTGCAGATAGTGAAGTTTGTGGGTAACAATCCCCACCGCAGTTTTTACTTCCTAAACAGGAGTTTTCTGCGATACCATATCTTGTGTTATGTGTTATCAAATTTCATGTATGTTTCTTTTACTATTACACATCAAATGGAATGTATGATATGATTTCACATACATAAAGAAATATGAACAAATAGATAATTTGTTTTACAAACTGATGACTAAGGGTTAATGGGCTAACCAAGAAAAGTTTTA
>MU223224.1:6175422-6211933 GCA_018584345.1 Thuja plicata | reverse complement strand
TTGTAATAAAAGTGAAAAATAATTAAATGCTAAGGGTAGTCGGCCTTAATGGCTAAATTTCTGGAACCTTCTCGGGCGGTGGAAATTGCCTATATAAAGAAGGCCCGTAGTGTTGTCTAGGGCAGTTATGGGTAGATCTGGGTAATAATTCAAGGCTTTGTCCTACAGGATATTGTAAGGAGAATGCCCATGTGGCTTTGCATATTGTAATTCTAAAAGTTTGTAATTCCACATTTGTGGAGATAATAAGAAGCCCATTTTCTGTTCTTGCAAATTGTTGTTGCTTCTCTATTTTTGTTATGTGTTTGTGGCATTAAGGGGAGCACCCTTCATCAGTTTACAAATGCTTCATCAACTTTATCCATATCTTTATCAAAAGTTGTCATAGATATCTTTACATCATCAATCACTATAGTTTCCTCTGTATCTTTAGTTGTCTCAGAGGTTATTGTCACTGTGTGCGTTGAATCCTGTGGACCTGTCATAGGTGCAATTTGAATTACTATTTTTGTGGCCTATTTGGGAGGAGCTGGAATAAATTTTGTTGTAGGCACCATTGGTGGATACATATGTCTGTCCATAAATACTTGTGCAAATGCCTTTTCAGTCTCCTTACCAATCTGTTCATACTCCTTGTTCATAATCTGAAGAGTTCTTGTCTTAGTTCAAAGATGAGGTTTCACCAGTTCTAACAGAATAGCCTTTTCATCATGTGAACAAACAGGAATAAGAGTATCCAAAGTTTCTTCTCTAATCTTCATGTCTTCTTCTATAGCATGTCTTTTCATTATCTCCAGTATGTTCCATAACTTATCTAGTATCATTGTTTTGAGTTCAAGAACAAACTTCTTAAACTTGATCATATGAGATATGATCATAGAGTGTATCTCATTCTTATCCATCTCTTGATACTTGTCATATAATTTTGATAATGCATCCAATCTTCCTTCATTAACAATCCTATTTCTCTAAATATTTAGACTAGGTCTAAATCCTACCTCAGGTGGAGCTTGAACATTCTTGGCTTTGCTCTGAGTGTTCCTTGAAGATGGGTGATTTGTAGGTGCTTGTTTCCTTCCTCTAGGTTTCTTGTTAGGTACAGAAGGTGGAGATGTATCTATATCAATGGTGGTAGTGGGCGCAGTGGTACTCTCCTCATTTTTCTTTTGCTTCTTCTTCTGAGTTTCAACAGTTTTCTCAATTTTAACTTGTGCAATTTTGACTTCTTTTGCCTTATCAAAATATTCTTGTGTGACTTCATGCTTTTTTAGAATGTGGGATGTTATTCTGGACACTTTCCTTTTGTTTACAGCAATCTGTAGTTCAATATCCACTTCGTTGCTCTTTTCTCTATAAGTGCCCCATCTAGGTTCAT
Organism: Thuja plicata; assembly: GCA_018584345.1. Classification (NCBI taxonomy): domain Eukaryota; kingdom Viridiplantae; phylum Streptophyta; class Pinopsida; order Cupressales; family Cupressaceae; genus Thuja; species Thuja plicata. The sequence goes on along the minus strand of MU223224.1, from coordinate 6,210,558 downwards.
TGGGGTCTTTAGGTGCTGACAATAAGACTTCTGCATAACCTTCTAACACATGGTCTTCTACTTCTTACCCTAGTGGATGAATCCACTTACTTCTAGGCTCAACAACCTCCATACATGTGCAATCTTTCTCAACCATGAAGCATATTGTATCCCTGTATTTGTCAACTATCTTCTCAGATAGTCTGAACCTGCTCTGCATTTTGACCCTGAATATCTTTATATCCATATCCATTGTATCTCTTGCACTGTTGTCTACTATGGCCTTAAGAGATATCTAAGTCATTGTAGGTTTTCCTTTGTCTAGATAAAGTTCTGCAACCTTTCCAACTATGTGGTGATACAAATAGATGACCACAGATCCAAACCTGAGTGTTTTGTTCCTATCATGTTTGATGATTCTGATATTTTCAATCAATTGATCATGCAAGATCTCACATAGGTTGTATTGGGTGTTATCCTTTATTATTCTGATAGCTGCAAGGACTGTTGCTGCAGAGACACTATTAAACCTGCTTGCTTGCTGAAACTTTTATCCAAGTATCATTGTCATGAGTTTAAAGTCATCTTCCTTGATAGGGTCAACTGTCATTCCGCACCTATCACTTCTCGACAAACAAACTTTCTCAATCTGTTTCTTTACATCCTTACCAGTGGGAAATACTGGTCCAGTCATTGGAAGTCTGGTTAACTAATGGATTAGCTCTATAGTGATGAAAACTGGGACATCTCCAATCCAGAAAAGATCATCATGTATCCTGCTTAACAGAATGTTTACCCATTCTGGTTCTTCAAACCCATGCGCATTCGAATACTCAACGATAGGGTTATCTTGTAAGTGCGTGAACTCGTCCTTGAATGTGAAATCCTTATTTAACATTGATGCCATATGAGAAGCTATATTATCATCTCCTAATGATTCCTTTTTATAGTAAATGTACGCGCGGATATCTTCCATGTGAACAACGCCAAGCAAGTTTTAGAGAAAGCCCCTTCCACATCATCCAGTGTGGATTTGAATGGATGCTTCTTAAATATGAACATCTTCCTCTCTGCTACATCAAACATAACTGGGGTCGCCATACTTACTTGGTGTTTGCTTATGTAGGGTATCCACAAAATTTTGAAATGGTGCGACGGCTAGGGCTCCATTTCAAACTGATTATCCATTTGTTCCAACTGCCAAACTGTTATGTCTTTGTGCTATGATGTCTTAGTGCTCCAATGCTCTTCAATTTCTATGCTTTTGAATGTAAATGTGAAAATGATCGACTACGAACTTCTTTTTATACAATCTGTCGCATTTAATTCTTGCAACCATCCATAGAGATTTTCAAACTTTGATCCTGATGTAATTTAGATAATGCATGAATGCATATAGCTGTAATCTCAGCTTTTAACAATGAATCCAAAGGCACATAATCTGAAGTGAGTACACCAACCACGTAGGGGTTCTGAGCTAGAATAGCTCCCCCTAAGACCAAGAAGGTCTATTCAAGAAGAAGTAGAGGGTGCATCTAGTGGGGATGCATCAACTACTTTGTTATCTTCATTATCCTTCTTTACTTCAACCCAGCTCTTGCTTGAATCTTCATTTGCTTTGATAAAATTGACTTCTCCTTTCTCTTCAAATAGTGACTTTTTAGGATCCTCTTGTTTCTGAGTTTTGGATCTCCAAAACCTTGAGATATGTCCAAACTTTCCACATGTGTGACAAATGATAGGAGGTCTGATGTTCTTGCTCATCATGCTGCATTGCTTTGTTGTATGTCCATTGTAGTTGCATATCTAACATGTAATGTTCTACAAATTTCTTGAGAGTTGATTTCTTTGATTGTTTTCATTCATACTTTTGTGATTCTGTTGATGTTGATTTTTATGACTTGTTCTGCAATGTATATCCCTGTGACCAAACTTATTACAGGAGTAACAATAACCATTAAAATTTCGTACCTCTTTTCAATCTCTTGCCAAATGCCCATGTTTATTGCATGCATAACAAGTTCTGTTAACTTACTTGATTTCTCTTTTAGGTAGTTCAGATATAACCTCTGTAGTATCTTCAACTTTCTTATCTTTTGAAGATGCTTCAAGTGTTTTTATCTCTCTTGTGATGGTTTGATTTCATCTTGTGTTGTACTGAATCCAAGACCAGTAGTGTCCCCTTTTTGCCTTTGTGCATTGAGCTGGGATTGAATCAAATCAGAACTTGTGTGAAGTTTATCTATCTTGTCTTTTGCTTCTGTTAATTCAGATTCCAACTTCTTCTTCATGTTTTCCAATTCCAAGACTTTCATGTTTGCCTGCAGAAGTTCATTTTCCAATTGATTGCTTTCTTTGATCTTGTCTTCAATGGTGTTCTGGCTATCTATAAGTTGTTCCTCCAGATCTTCAAGTTTATCTTTTAGAGCTTTATTCTCTTCATTAATCTTTTTGACCATTTGTCCTAGATCACTTGTAGAACAATCTTTTAAATCTTTTCTTAGCCTTTTAATAAGTATTTGTGAGCCATCATTTTTCAATCTTAGTTCTTCATTTTCTTTCTCAGATCTGTCAAGATCTTCAAGAGCTACTTCAAGATTCTTTTTCAAATGTTTTGATTCAGCTGAGTCCATGATCTCCTCAAGTGGTTAAACTTTCTTTCAGAGGACCAGGGCTCTGATACCAATTGTTAGAAACACTGAGAGGGGGGGTTGAATCAGTGTTTATCTATTAATTATATTTTAGTCAATTAAACATATATCAAATGTGCATCCAAAGAAACATAACACAAGAACACATAACACATCATATAACCTTGATCAGAGGAAAACTCTGGTGGGGATTAGTACCCACAAATATTGTACTAGGTATAATGAACCTATTAAAGTTTCTTTGCCCTGTTAGAAGTAGTCTTTACATAATGAGTACAATGACCTAGTTAAAGGTCTGACCCTGTTAGGAGTCTTTTACAATAACCCTGTTAGGGGTGTATGGCTCACTGCCTAGGCTCACTGCCCAATAAGATGAAGGCTACAACCCTCTGAATATTGATATGCACTATATCAAAAATTAACTTCTATAATGAAACTGTTGTCTGATCAGTTCCATGTATGCACGGATGCTCTTACTCTCTCAAAGAGCTATATCATCTTCTGACTTCATAGTACTATCCCTCTGTAACTTTCTCTTACATAATAATCGACACTTGTAACATATCTTTACATTACATACTTATATCTTCAAATCCAAATAGGTGCGACCCAAAACAAATAACTAGTCAGCCCTAAAAAAAAATATACAACGCTTCTGAACAAGTCAGCCTAAGCGTGTTTACTAAAACATTAATCACATTAATACAAACTTATAATTAAAGGTGCTTAGCCATTACATTATCAAATCATACACACTGATCAAAACTGTAGTCAGCTTCCATTCTTTGTTTCCTGGACTGCAGGTCTACTAATCTACCTATAACTTTTCCGTACTAATGTTTCATACTCTGTGTGTCTAGATCTAGCATGTATATACATCATAGAGTATATACCTAAGCACACATGCTCTGGTGTGATCTCTAACATGTGCGCTGATGTACTAGTCTCTGTATGTGTCTGTCTACCCTATTTTCATACTTAGTCATTTTCCTTTCATGACAGAACTTAAGTATGACTTTGTTTCCATGATTGACAACACAAAATAAGTCATGCTTCCTTAGGAAGTCAATTTTCCAACACAATCAGGGAAGCTTGAAAATAAATTATAAATCCTTCAACAAATTGTTAGTCAAAAAAATATTGGTGAAGATGAAATCCTCTTGATTGAAGGTTTAAGGAGGTTGATTCAAAATAATGAACACATGTAGAATATTTACATGGCATAGTTCACATTATTAAAACACTATGAAAGTGGCTAGTTGTGTCAAGGTGCTTAGATATTCAAATCCTCCAAATCGTGTTGAGATATTTGTGCTTATTCCTAGATCTCTTCTTAATATGCCTACATACTATTGGAAAGTGATCAATTTTGTGTAAATGTGATTCACTTTTTGGTTTTGATTTATGGCAACACATCTAGGTTTCAGATCGATTCCCATAAAGATAAGCTTTGCTAATTCAAAAATTGACTAAGTATAGAAGTAGAGATACAAAAGTATTTTGGATATCGAAGATTGAGATTGATGAATTATGGAAAGAGAGCTTAGTGGAAGATAGTATGAGGTATATATGACCTCCACCTAAGATAGATTTGGTTTTGGTAATGTCTACGGTGAGTTAGAAAGAATTGAAGACAGACAAACTACAACAGAACATCAATGCACAAAAATTGGACAGTAGCAAAGGTTGAGAGAGTATGACATGGACTCCAGGAAATCAAATTTGGATTATGGTTGTTGATAACCTACACTTTGAGTATGAAAGATCGCCGACTATACATTTACTATTTTCCTTACTAAATGTTTTTGTACTGAGAGAAGACTTTGTAATATTTGTAATATTCATATTGGGAGCCGACTTAGTAAAGTTGTGAGATATATATGTAAGATCTATTTGATAAAGATATATGTTGGTGGACTAAAAAACATAGAGTAATAATGATAAGAGATCACAAAGGATGAGCATGTTGAGGGCTCTGCAAGTAGGTTCTTTCTGCATGGTTCTTGCTCCTCTCCTCACCTTACCTTCCCTCGACGCCTGTGTATTTTTGTTTTGATGTTTCTCTCTTGGGTGTCTGTTTACCTTAGGGTTTTTTGGTTCTTTGTTGTTTTTTTGTTATTATTTTCTCCCACTCTTTTGTTTTATGTTCATCTTTTGGGTGCCATCTAGGGATCGATCATTTCTCTCCCCAGGCGTGCATTGATCTTATGGCCAATGATGGTATCAACTTGTGCCCTGAGATTAATAATCATGGTGAGAAATTATGCCTGGAGATTGGTAATCATGTGAAAGTAGGGAAGAAATATCTTGGTTCTAAAAATGATGAAGGTCAGAGTGTTCATGATTTCAGCAACAAGCCTTCGTATAAAATAGTCATCGCAGATGGGTCAGTACCCATTTGCCCAGATTCTGCATTTTTTGAGAGTATCTCAATTGGTGATAATGTGGCAAGTAGAGGTGAACAGCCCAACACCAATGGAGATCGATGAAGTCTTGGAGTTGACTCAGGTAGCCCTTGCAAACCTGATGGAGGAAAAGGTAAGAACCCTAATCTTATTGGAAATACTCTTTCTCTGTTGCCTAATAAGGACATGTTGAAAGCAATAAAATATGAACAATCTAGGTTAAATAACATTTCAATATTTTTTGTTGGCATGGATGTTAAATTCCTTCCTACACACAAATTTCTTGATGACTGGTTAAATAATGATTCGGGAAAGAAACTTGGCATTTTGGTGAATTTTAGCAGAATGATTCAAAAAGGTCTATTTGTGGTTTTCTTCAAAAAATATTCCATGTAAGAGAAGGTTTTAAATAAGAGTTTCTAGACCGTAGGATAGACCATGTTTAGGGCCTTACCATGGTCTCCTAAAGATAACCATGACAATGTAATTTTCCAGGCATCCTCATGCTGGGTTGAACTAAAAGGTGTGCAACCAGAATTCTAGTCTTTCATACCACATTTGTTGAAGCCTCTAGGCTTAGTACTACAAGCCAAGGATACTAGGGAAACCCTCCCTTACTTAAATGCCCACATTTTATTGGCACTTGCTCCTAGGGTTAATTTCCCCGACACCATCTCCTTGAACTTTGATGGAGACATTTTCCAATGGGAAATTTCAAGACTCAAAAATATTGGAACATGTTTCCACTGCAAACTTAATGGAAATACTAAGAAAGAATGTCCCATGCTTAAAAATATCCAGAAAAGTTTTCACCATGGTAACAAGGAGGGAAATCAAGAAACTCCTATTAATAAGGAAACTATTGATACTCAAGCCACCACCTTTGTTACCTTGAATAACCCTCTATTTGATGAGGAATATGAGGTTAGACATGAAGCTTCACACTCCTCTAACCCCGCTGAGCATAATTTTTCTATTCCCCAGTATATCCTCATGCCTAGGGAAAAAGTGAATGAAGATAACTCCATTAAAAAGAATTCCCAATAGATAGCCCTATCCAAAATCAATGCAGAGGCCAGTAACATTAAAAAGACTTAGTAGCCCAAGACATGCCTAGGATAAAAGGATGCCTTCGATGTTTCCATGCTTTCTATTATTGAAAAGGATAAATCTGTAGGGAAAATGTATAACTCTGAAAATGAGGGCAATGAGGAGGGCTTTACTGAAGTCATCTCAAAAAAGAAAAAGAGGAAAACCTATGAAAGGAACAATAGTCTCAAAAATAATGATAGAAATAATAAAGTAAAGGGAAATGATGTCCCTGAATGCTTTACCAGACTATGCAGAAATACAACAACCCAAATTGGTTTATGATGAAGTTGCAAATCCACAGTTGGAATGTTAGAGGTATGGAAATGCTAGACATAAATTACATTATTAGAAGATGGTGTAATAACCTCCCGAGTAAGGACATAATCTTTTTGCAAGAAATTAAAGTGAATGGATATCAAGCCTTTAATGTGCTCAAAATGGTTTGGGATAGATCCAAATGTCTATATTCTAACCATGAAAGAGGAAAGGGGGGGATTGCAACTCTTATCATCCCTATCTTGAGTGAAAAACACTTGGAGCATGTGATCTCACCCTACAATATGGCTCTCTGGATCACCCTTAACATTCAAGGTAAAACTATATGGGTCTGCAATATATATGCCCCTAATAACTGTAGGGATAGAACTAAACTCTAGGACTGGTTGACATCTAACCTCCCTAAGGCTGCCTGGACTTTTGTTGGAGATTTTAACATGATTGAGTCTCCTTGTGAAAAATCCAGAGGAGATAAATATGAGTGGAAAGGAAATGAGTACTTCTTCTGGGCCAAATTCAGAAGAAAATTTTCTATCCATGACCCTACGGAAGGGCTTAAGGGCACTAGTAATGGAATCGGGTTTACTTGGTGCAATAATCAGAGTAGCAGAACCAGAATCTACTGCAGACTAGACAAAATATATGTTAATTTTCTTGATATTGGTCTATCCCATACTCAAGGACAATACCCTACTTGTGTTTCCCCTACCAATATGTCTGAACATTCCCCCATCAATGCTTGTATCACTCTCAATTTCAGTAACAACCAAGCCAAGGCTGGTCCTAAGAGACAACCCTTTAAACTCAATTCATCCCTCCTTGGCAATGCAGACCATTTGGGAACTCTAAGGATGGTCACTATCCTATCTAAATTTAGATCTACTAGCTCTTGTCCTATCACTACATGGAACAATCTAGTTGAGTCTTGGAGAAGTATAGCCCAAACCATTGGCACTAAGGAGGCTAAAGATAGAAACATCAAAGAAAAATAACTCAACATCAGACTTATTAATATTGAAAAGGAGTTACAAGATAAGAGAGATAATGTTGACCTAGAGAAACATCTAATTGAAACTAAGGGGTAGCTGAGAACTATCTCAGAATACAAGATTCAGGGTCAAAGGATTAGAGCCAAGGCTAATTGGATCAAAGAAGGTGACAGAGGCACTAAATACTTCTTCAACATTATTAGAGCTAAGCATAATAGAGAGGCTATAAATAGTATCCAGATAGAAGATGGAATTAGCAGTGATAATAAGTGTATCATGAATACATTTGTGGAATTCTAAAAAAAACTCTTTAGTTCAGAGCACAATGAAGGTAACCTCCTATGTATGGCACAATACACTAGTGTCATCCCTAAGAAGATCACCAAAGATCAATATTTCAAACTGAGAAAAGATATCTGTATTCAAGAAATAGAAGCCATTGGGGCCCTGGCAAATGGAAAATCCCCAGGTATTGATGGGCTACCTGCAGAATTCTATAAAGCGAATAAAGATTGCATCTCAACTGAACTATTTGATTTATATAGATATGCTTTTGATATTGGGACACTGGGAAGCAATGTCAACAAAGGACTAATAAAACTCCTTCCTAAAGAAGGTGACAAGAACCAAGTTAAAAATTGGAGACCTACCACCCTCTTAAATATATCATATAAAGTGATTGCTAAGTTATTGGCTAAGAGAGTCTTTGATATCCTTAATGATATCATCTTAGTCACCCAAACTGGTTTTATAAAGGGCAGGTACATTCTAGAGAATCTTATCACTAGCTGGGAGGCCATGCATTAGGCTAGAGATGATAATCAAAATGTTGCTATGATACTTCTTGACTTCGAAAAATCATATGACGGGATTAAATGGCACTTTGTGTTGGTTATGCTAGAAAAATTGGGGTTTCCTAAGTCATTTTGCAGATGGGTTAATGTTTTGTTTAATGACTCCAATACTTTTATTGAAGTAAATGGTGAACTCTCAAAGACCATCCCTCTTGCAAGGTCCATCAGGCAAGGATGTACCCTTGCTCCTGCACTCTATGTAATTGCTACTGAAGCTCTGACATATATTCTTAAAGCTCCAAAATTTGGACCTCCCACCCATGGTATCACTCTTCCTAATAAGGATAGCCTATTACTAGAATAGTTTGTTGATGATACTGCCCTGTTTGTAGAGCTATCAGAGAAAAACTTCGACAGAGTGGTTAATAGGATCCAACTTTTTTGTACAGCTTTTGGAGAAAAGATATCCCCACATAAATCTGTCATCCTTGGGTGGCACAACACCCCTCCCACCTGGCTCAACAATATGGGGTGGCAATGGGTTGGACCTAACTCCATTGTAAGATACTTGGGCATTCCATTTGCTCTTGATCCTTCTCTCAATACCATGTGGAACTGGATATTCAAGAAAATTGAGAAAAAACACCTGAAGTGGCAAACCCACATGTTATCTCTTGCAGGCAAGGTACAAGTGGTTCAAAAATTATTGGCATCCCATGCCATCTATTATGCCTCAACTTGGTTGTTTGCTAATTACCAGAATAACAAGCTGGAAAAAATCCTAAGGGATGTTCTTTGGTCAGATGGTATTGGCAATAGGAAAAGACACAATGTCAAATTGGACTGGTCCTGCACACCAAAAACATAGGGTGGGCTAGGGATCAAAGATCTCAAAAAATAGGGTATTGTCCTATCCACTAAATGGATTCTCAATTTAGTATCTGGCAATGAGCCATGGAAATACTTATCAGGAACAATATTGCTAATGCTACCATCAAGAGGGGCAAACAATGGAAGAAAGTTCCATTCATGGATATCCTACTAGGTGAATTTAAGGTTAAGGTCTCAGGCTCTAAAGTGTTTGTTGCAATATGGAAAGCATGGAGGCAGATCAGAGAATTCCTTTTTTCTACACATGCCATTGGGAGGAATCCCTATTATTTGATTCTAGATAAGTCCATCTAGTGAGGGATACATCTCAATGACAAGCCTCTGGCTTTCACATAATGTTGCTATGCTAAAAGTTGGCATAGCAAAGGCATATCACTCATTAATGATATATTGGAGAATAGAAGAATTCTCACTTGGAAAAAGTTGAGTAATAAATAAAATATCCCCTCCTCTCAAAAGAAAACATACACTCTCATCTCAAAACCTGTGGGTAGTTGGTTTCTAAGAAAATGTATACTCTCTTCTCAAAATTTTGAACACATAAAATGGAAGGATGGCACATAATTTGGAAAAGCCTATTGAAAACAATTATATCTTCTCCTTAATAAAAATGATAATATCTTTGGTCACATCAGTGAAGCCTGGGGACTGAACTGGTCTTGCAATAAATGGCACCTTGTTTTTGAACTTCTATGGCATGCTAAAATTGAACCCAAGAAAATTTGTTTTAAATGGATTTTTGTGTTGAAAAAACATGTTGTTGGTCATTTTATTTCCCAAGGTGTCAAGAATATTATATTTTGTTCCATCTGCAATTGTGTTGAAACCTATGAACATATTTTTTTTATTGTCAGTGGGCTACTATGATTTGGTCTATTTTTTTTGGTAATAAAGTCTATTGGAATCACCAGCATAACCTGTCATGGCATGAGATTCTGGCAGGTTATGTTGATGATTTTGACAAAAATCTCAATGTCTTTTGGATGACTTTCACCACTGAGGTCTTATGGCTCATTTGTAGGTAAAGAAATGAAGATATTTTCCAAAATAAGAAGAGGTTTCTTGCTGAGTTTAATTCAAAATCACACTTTTTTGCATCATAAAATAGGGAAAAACTACTATCCAAATTTCCAAAGAGAGATTCCAGATGTTGATCAATGAAGGAGCTTTGATCCTATTTGCTAAAGACATTCAAATCTCAAATGCCGCCAATGAAACCCCTGCAATGAAAACCACACTCAGAACTAGTCACAATAGATCATCCATTGAAGAGCACAGTCACTTTGATACCATGACAGGAGATACCAGAATTGAAGAACCAGTGAACACTCTAGGAAATGACACAACAGAGAACTATGAAGCAATCCCAGATAATAATAATGAAGCAGACGAAACCTAACTCATTTATGGTTTCACAATTTTTTGTATAATACTAGAGCACTCACTATGATGTACTGTTGTATCTTGTATATATTTTTTGGTTGTATACCTTGAAAAGTGATCTGGGATGAAAAATCTTCAGATCTAATACTTGAATACAGAACAATGAATCTCTTTTTGTAACCCCAATTGATTCTATATTTTTATAGAAAAAAAAAAGATATATGTTGGTTAGTTGGATGAGTATGTTGAGCGAATAACAGAGCAGAGAATGACAGAGATCATTGAAGAAATATAAAGGAACTATCTAAGGACTAGTGTTGTTTGTTTTGTTCATGATTGAGAACACTTTGTAAACAAAATTACTTTGTAAGAGCTGTAAGCTCAGTTGGCCTCTAACAGGGTGTTGTGAACCTTTAACAGGGTTGTAATTCCTTTGACAAGGAAATGTGTTATGTAATATTCAGCTCCTAACAGGGCTAGATCTCCTAATAGGGACATTATAATTTAGTACATACTTGTGGGTACCATCCCCACTAGGGTTTTCCCTTCGCCAAGGTTTCCTTGAAAAAGAAATATGATGTTATGAGTACTGTGTCATTTTCTTATATTCTTTTCTTTACTGCAAGTTTATGGTTAATGTTTAAATGGTTGAAAATTTTAATTAAGTACTATAATACTGATTCACCCCCCACCCCCTCTCAGTATTATCCAATCCTGACAAATGGTATCAGATCTTTTGGCCCTTGGAGAGATATTCTAACAACTTGAGGGAGATCATAATGGATTTGGACAGATTGCAAGAAAACTTTGATGTTGCACTTGAAGACCTGGACAAAGCAAAAGCAAAAAATGGAGAGTTGAGATTCAACATGTGAAGAGCTAAGAAATTTATAAAGAAACTCAAGGAAAAAATTGAGCTTTCTAGAATTCAAAGACAAGACCTTATGGTTCAGATAAAAGAGGATTTAGATGAAGAAAATTCAGATAAGGTGAGTCAACTAAAAGAAGAGAATGAGACTTTGAAACTTGAAAATGAGACTATGGCTAAAAAAATGCAGATACATAAGGATTCTAATAAGAAAGTTGAAGAAGCTTTAAACAGTGCATTAGATCAAATAAAGAATGAGGTTGACAACTACAAGAACAAGTATCTAGAAATGGAGAAATACAAGCAGATTATAAAATGATAACTTGTTGAAGCAAAGAAACACATTGATAAACTTCACACCAGAAGTGATTTGATTGATGAACAGAGAGACAAACATAAACTTAAAGGTGATATGACTGGTATTGGCTTCAATGAAGCTAAATCTTTAAAGAATTAGGAAGAGAAATCCAATGAGAAGATTGATGCTGAGAAACCTTCTATTGAAGAACCTAGAGAGAAGATCAAACCCTTCAAAGATAGATGCTTTAGTTGCAACAAATTTGGACACATGAAGAGAGAGTGCAGAGGTAATTCCCCTTATAGAACTTTTTCTTGTTATTTTTTTAATTGTAATGGATATGGGCACAAGAAAGTAGAATGCAGAAAACCTAATCAATCTAGATATAGACAAGAAAATGGAAGAGAATCTAAAGTGAAACCTACATGCTACAAATGTAATAACATTGGACACATTGTGAACTACTATAAGCTACAAGTTAATTAGGAAAGAAGACCTCCTATATGTTAGAAATGCAATAATCTAGGACATATAGAAAAAAAATTTAGGTATATTGGATCAGACAACAGAAGAGTACCACCTCCTATGAATTCACAAAAGAATGGAAATGATATTGGTAAGAGTGTTGTAGATTTGAAGATTGATTTTGAAAGTTGTTTTAAGAAAGCATAAGATAACAACAGTGGTAAGATTTGGAAGATCAAAGAAACAAGTGAGACATCATTTCAGGGAGAGTCAGTAGATGCTATTGGATCTTCTCTTGATCGTAGTAAAAAAGAATCGACCTAATTGGCCGATCATGGCCTTAGGGAGAGCATTGGATACAGACATCAAAATATATATTGCCCCAAAATTTTTGGATTAATCTCGAGAAAGATTAAGTATGAACTTGGTTGACATCATATAGTATATATCTGAGAGTGCAACATTAGCTGACGCATATATTTTGTTCATGAGATCTAACAGTCGACTGGACAGTATTGAGTAAAAGTGAAATTTATGACTTAAACTTGTATAAATCACCATTAGATGACCTATCTCTTTACCATTTGACGAAGAGCGAGCTAAGGAGATCAGAGAGTAGAGAGATTCAGTCTATTCTACATTATTCGTGCATGATTGATTGAAGCATAAATGTAGAATTCAGTAGAAGAAAGGTATTTACATCATTTAGCTATGGATGCACCTATTATTTTTGATGTTTTAGATCAACCTAGGTACAAATTTAAGAAACATCCATTCAGGTCCTATGAAGAGGATCCAAAAGGAGCATTTTCTCAAACCCTGTATGGTATGTTGCACATAGAAGATATTAGGGCTTACATACATTGTAAGTATGATATACTGGGAAATGATGAGATATCAACTAAGATGGAGTATATGACTGATAATGGAATCAAGAAAGAAGAATACAAACACATTGATCAGTTGAGCATAATGAAAATTCTAGACTTATGTAAATTTGATGAAGATGAATGGTTTAAGATACTATTGAGTAGGGTTCATGATCAGTTGATTTGGATAGGTGATCAGCTTGTGAAGATTTCTAGTGACCAAATTCATGAAATCGCTAGATTGGACAACACCGGAGTCATTCCTATTGCATAAAAACATGTAAAGAAAGAAGTTGAAACCCTAACTCATTCTAAATGGGACATGAGGACAATGACTGTGAATGACATCTTTCAGCAAGATGTGAGACTTATTGCTATGATACTTGGATATAAATTCTACTACAGCAGTAGACCTAACTCAGTATCTGCGAGAGTAATCATGATGGCATGGAGAAAGGTGAAGGAGAATATGAAATATAACCTATGTGAAGTTTTCGCACAATAATTTCTTAAAAATGTGAAGCTAGTGAAGAAATACAAAACTAAGACCTTCAGATTTGATTCATTGTTGATGCATATGTTTATACACATTGAGCACAAATTTCCTATCTTACATCCTAGTGGTTGGAAATCTAGGATACCTACTAGTATTCTAATCTCATAGAGCTACAAAAGATAGAATAGTACATGGGTTGATGGGAAATTGTTTGCTATGATCAAGATCCTTTAGAGACAAATGAAAACTAGGTACAACATATATGAGGACATTGTTCAAAAATACAAGGATACAATATGTTTCATGGTTGAAACTGATGGTGTATGTTTTGAAGTAGTCAGACCTAGAAAGAAATGTTGTTATCCCATGGGTTATGAAGTAAGCTCAAAGGTACTTACCATGCAAGTAGAACATGTTCTTTCATCAGAATTTGATCCATCAGAAGAAAGATGGGGAACATATGAGGAGAAATTAGCTAAGGTGAGAGAGGAACAAACTAGAGGTCTGAGGAAAATAAAAATTGAAAACCTTGTGCATGAATATGGTGTAAAAGTTGGGTTGACAGAAGAAGAACTAACAAAAGTGAAAAAGAAGATGACAGATAGATCTCTTGCACTGGCAAGTGGAATTACTACAACCCCTCCCACTCCTAGGGTAGAAATGGTAGACATTCCACCTCCTCCATCACAGTAGACATCACAAACAGAGAACATTACTCCTAGAGTAAACACTAGATCAAGCATGCAGACATCGCCTAAAGAGAAGAGAATAGTTAGAGAAGAGAAGAAAATTGAGAAGCACATATGGAAGCCTGACATGAAATTGATAGAGAAGAGAGAAATAGAACAAGGTAAAATAGTCACAATTGATAGATACTATGAAAGGTATGGAGATTCAGACAAGCTTAAGATTGAAGACATTGTGATTGATGATTTACTTACTTTCAAAAAGACTCTATTAGAAATTGAAGGAAGTATACGTAAATATTTGTATGGGAGATTGGAGACAAGAAAGCACTTAGCATAGATTGAGGATGATACAATCAGGAATCAAGAAATTGATAACATGTTGCCTGTAATATCCTTACAAGAAAGGGAAATAATATTCAAGGAATTGAAACCTTTACTAAGGACCAAGGTAAGATTGTTGAAAATCATGGGGAGGAAGTATGATGAAGTCACTGAGGAAACTCATAAGGCACTAGAGAAGATGTTGATGAATACTACTTCTGACAAGCCCCCACCTCCTAAGACCACTTCGCCTACACAATTAGGAATGGGAGAAAGCTCAAAAGAAAATGAGACTAATGCTGAGACAAGCAAAGTAGATCCATAACCAAATTTCTATGTTTCTAGTGTGCCAGTAACTCTTGAAACATCACAAGATGAAAAGGATCCATTTGCACGGAATGTGGACACCTCTATAGTAGGTGAAGCAGAATAGAAAGAGGAAGTAGAGAAGAAAAAAGAAGAAGAACAGAAGATAGAACAAAAAGAGGATGAACAGAAAGAGGTAAACACATCATTTATCTCATTGTTGGAAAGCAGTGATGTAAATGTTGATAGCATGGATGAAGTTGAGTTGGTCAAATTGGCATTTACTACATTAAACAAAGCTAAGGAAAGATTAGAATAGAAAGGTGACAAAAAGGCTAAAGTAATTACAAGAGAAATTGATACTGTGAAAAAATTTCTTCTAGTACCTATTGTTTTCTAGCACAAAGATGACATTGAAAATCTGAGAATAAAACTTGATGAATTTGATGGGCATTATGAGAATTCGATAAAGATTGCAGAGGAGAAGGCAGAGAAAAAATATTCAGAGAAGAAGTTATCATAAGTTTGCAAGTCAATCACATGGGACTTAGGCATTGTGAAAACTTGTTTAACAAATGCAAAGAGTTACATTGGACATGGGATAAAAAAATTTAGTTATTGCATGAATCCTATCAGGCATGTTCAGAACATGGAAGACATTATTTCCAAGGAGAGGGAAACTGTGAACAGTATGATGGACGGTTGTGAAGCATCTTCACAATCTATAATAGAGTTAGGCAAGTGATCAACTTTGGTAAATATGATTCACTTTTTGGTTGCCATTTATGGTAACACATCTGGGTTTAAGTTCGATTACTTTGAAGATAATTTTTGATGATACAGAAATTGACTAAGTATAGTAGCAGAGCTACATAAGTATTTTGGATGTCTAAGACAGAGATCGATGAATTAGGGAAAGTGACCTTAGAGGTAGATAGTATGGAGTATGTATGACCTCCACCTAAGATTGATTTGGATTTGGTTAAGTCTATGATGAGTTAAAAGTATTTGAAGACAGACAGACTATAGAAGAACAACAATACAGAGAAGTTGGACAGCAGCGAAGATTGAGGGAGTATGACTTGGACTCCAAGCAATCAAATTTGTATTTTGGTTGTTGATAGCCTACACATTGACTATTCAAGAGCACTGACTATACATTTGATATTTACTATATTAAATATATTGTGTATTCAAGGCCGACTTTGTAATATTTGTAATATTCATTTTGAGAGCCGACTTTGTAAAGTTGTGAGATATATATGTAAGATCTTTTTGGTAAAGATGGTTTGTAGTTTGTAATAGTTATCTGGAAGAGAAGATATGCAAATGGCAGAGAAGAGAATGACAGAGATCATTGAAAAACTATAACGGAACTATCAAAGCATTAGTGATGCTTGTTTTTGTTCATGACTAAGAACTCTTGTACCTAAATTATATTGTAAGATTTGTAAGCTCAGAGGCCCCTAACAGGGTGTTGTGAACCTTTAACAAGGTTTTTATTCCTCTAACAAGGAAATATACTATGTAATATTCAGCTCCTAATAGGTCTAGGTATCCTTACATGGACATTATACTTTAATGCATGCTTGTGGGTATCATCCCCACCGGGGTTTTCCCTTGGCCATTTTCCTCGAAAAAAAATATGGTGTTATGAGTACTGTGTCATTTGCTTATGTTCTTTTATTTACTGCAATTGTATGATTAATATTTAAGTGGTTGAAGAATTTTAATAAAGTTCTATTATACTAATTAACCCCCCCTCTTAGTATAATCCAATCATAACAATTGGTATCAGAGCTTTTGGCCCTTGGAGAGAAAGCCTAACAGCTTGAGGGAGATCATAATGGATTTGGACAATTTGCAAGAAAACTTTGATGTTGCACTTGAAGACCTTGATAAAGAAAAAGAAGAGAATGGAGAATTGAGATTCAACATGCAAAGAGTTGAGAAATTTATTAAGAAAATCAAATAACAGCTTGATCTTTCCAGAAGTGAAAGAGAATATCTTGTGGTCTAGATAAAAGAAGACTCAGATGATGACAATTCAGATCAGGTGAAGCAACTAAAAGAATAGATTGAGACTCTGAAACTTGAAAATAAGTCTATGGCTAAAGAATTTTAGATGCAGAAGGATGATAAGAAGAAATTTGAAGAAACCTTAAATAGTGCATTGAATCAAATGAAGGATGAGGCTGACAACTATAAGAAAAAATACTTGAATTGGAGAAATACAATTAGATTGTGAAAGGTGAACTTGTTGAAGCAAATAATCACATTGAGAAACTTCACACCAGTAGTGATTTGATTGATGAATAGCTAGACAAAAAGAAACCTAAAGGTGATATGACTGGTATTGGCTTCAATGAAGTTGAATGTTCAAAGAATCAGGAAGAGAAATCCAATGAGAAGACTGATGTTGAGAAACCATCTATTGAAGAACCTCAAGAATAGATCAGATCTTTCAGAGGTAGATGCTTTGGTTGCAATAGATTTGGACACATGAAGAGAGACTGCAGAGGTAATGCCCCTTTTAGAAATTTTTTTGGTTATTGTTTTAACTGTAATGGATATGGGCACAAGAAGACAAAATGCAGAAAACCTAATCAATCTGGATATAGAAAAGACAATGGAAGAGAACCTACAGTGAAACCTACATGCTACAAATGTAATAACATTAGACACATTGTGAAGTACTATAAGTTACAAGTTAATCAAGAAAGAAGACCTCCTATATGTTACAAATGAAATCATCCAGGACATATAGAAAAGTTTTGTAGGTATAATGGAGTAGATAACAGAAGAACACCACCTCCTATGAATTCATAGAAGAATGGAAATGATACTGGCAAGAGTGTTGTAGATGTGAAGAATGATTTTGAAGATTTTTTTAAGAAAGAAGAAGACAACAACAGTGGTAAGATTTGGCAGATCAAAGAAACAAGTGAGACATCATTTCAGGGAGAGTTAGTAGATGCTACTGGATCTTCACCTAAAGGTAGAAAGATAGAATTGACCTAATTGGACAATCATGGCCTTAGGGGGAGCATTAGATACAAACATTAGAATTTATCCTGCCTTGACATTCATAGATTGAGCTCATATGAGCTTGTGTGTGAACTAAGCCAACATCATGGAATATATACCTAAGAGCGCACCATCAGTCGACTTGCATATTTTGTTCGCGAGATCTAGCAGTCGACTGGACAGTATAAAGTGAAAATGAAAGTTATAACCTAACTTGTATAAAGCATCATTTGATGACCTATCTATTCACCATTTGACAAAGAGCGAGCTAAGTAGATCAGAGAGCAGAAGCATTCAGACTATTCTACATTTTCCATGTGTGATCGATTAGAGCATAACCCTCAGATTTCAATGAAAGAAAGGTATTTTACATCATCTAGCTATGGATGCACCTGCCATTTTTGATGTTGTTGATCATCCTAGATACAAATTAAAGAAACATACGTATAAGTCTTGTGAAGAGGATCCGAAAGGAGCATTTTCACAAACCCCACATGGCGTATTTCATGTAGAAGACATTAGGGCTTACATACATTGTAAGTAAGATACATTGGGAGACAATGAAATATTCACTGAAATGGAAAATATTCACTGAAAAAGGAAAAATGAAAGAATAATTCAAACACATTAGTCAGTTGAGAATAATGAAGATTATGGATTTATGCAAATTCAATGAAGACGAATGGTTTAAGATATTGATGAGCAGGGTTCATCATCAGTTCATATGGATTGGTGACCAAACTATGAAGATTTGTAGTGACCTAATTCATGAGATCACTGGATTAGACAACACTAGAGTTATACCTATTACGGAGAAGCATGTGAAGAAAGAAGTTGAAACCCTAACACATTCTAAATGGGACAGAAGGGCAATGACAATAAACAATATCTTTCAGCAAGATGTGAGATTGATTTCCATGACACTCAGATATAAATTCTACTACAATAGCAGACTTAACTTGGTATCTGCTAGAGTAATCATGATGGCATGGAGAATGGTGAAGGAAAACATAAAATATAACTTATGCGAAGTTCTGGCTCAGCAATTTCTTGAGAATGTGAAGCTAGTGAAGAAGGATAGATCTAAAACTTTCAAATTTGGTTCGTTGTTGATGCATATGTTCATTCATATTGAGCACAAGTTTCCTAGTTTACATCCTACTGTTTGGAAGTCTGGAGTACCCACTAGAATACTACTTTCATAGAGTTACAAAAGACATAATACTACTTGGGTAGATGGAGAACAATTTTCTATGATCAAAATTCTACAGAAATAGATGAAGACAAGATACAGGTTACCTGAGGACATTGCGGAAAAGTACAAGGATGCAATCTATTTTATGGTTGAAACTGATTGTGTATGTTTTGAAGTAGTTACACCTAGAAAGAAGTGGTGTTACCCCATGGGCTATGAAGTGAGTTCTGAAGTACTTACCATGCAATTAGAACATGTTCTTGCATCAGAAGTTGATACAATAGAAGAAAGATGTGGAATTTATGAAGAAAAGTAAAAAAAGGTGAAAGAGGAATAGTCTAGAGGATTGAGGAAAAGGAAAATTTCTAACCTTATTCATGAGTACGGTATAAAAGCTGCACTGACGGAAGAAGAATTAAAAGAAGTCAAGAATAAGATGGTAGAGAGATCTCTTGGAGTAGCAAGTGGAAGCACTGATGCCCCTTTCACTCCTGAGGTAGTTATGGTAGATATTCCACCTCCTCCACAACAACAAACAAAGCAAGCAAGAAAAGGATGTCACTCCTAGATTTACAAGATCAAGTAAGCTTAAATCACCTAAAGAGCAAACCATGACAGGAGAAGAAGAGAAGTAAATAGAAAAGCAATTGTGG
The DNA here is from genome assembly GCA_018584345.1 of Thuja plicata. Taxonomy (NCBI): domain Eukaryota; kingdom Viridiplantae; phylum Streptophyta; class Pinopsida; order Cupressales; family Cupressaceae; genus Thuja; species Thuja plicata. Next base: position 6,190,911 of record MU223224.1, on the reverse strand, counting down.
AATCCTGACATGAAGATGACAGAAAAGAGAGCAATATAAACAGGTAAATTGGTCTCAATTGATAAATACTATGACAGGTATGAGGAATCAGATAAGCTAAAGATTGAAGACATTGTGATAGAGCATTTGCTTACTTTCAAGAAGACCCTTTTAGAAATTGAAGGAAGTATACCTACAGACTTGTATGAAAAATTGGAGGATAGAAAGCACTTGGCATAGATTGACGATGATCAGATCAGAAATAAGGAAATTGATAACATGTTGCCTGTATTATCAATATAGGAGGGATAGTATATTCAAATAATTGAAACCTCTGTTAAGAACCAAGATTAGACTATTGAAAATAATGGTGAGGAAGTATGATGAAGTGACTGAGGAAACTCAGAAGGCACTAGAGAAGATTTTGTTGAATACTAATTTTGATAAGGCCCCACCTCCTAAAACAACATTGCCCACACAATTGAGAATGGGTGAGAGATCTAAGGCAACTGAGAAGAGAGAAGTAGATCCATCAGTAGATTTCTATATCTCTGGTGTGGCAGTGACCCTTGACCCCTCACAAGATGAGAAGGAACCTTTTGCAAAAAAATTGGACACCTCTATTGTAGATGAAGCAAAATAGAAAGAGGAAGTTGAGCATAAAAAGGATGATGAACAGAAGATAGAACAAGAAGGAGATGAAAAGAAAGAGGTAAACTCACCGTCTATTTCATTGTTGGCAAGCAGTGATGTAAATGTGGATATCATGGATGAAGTTGAATTGGTAAAACTGGTATTTACTGCATTAAACAAAGCAAAGGAAAGATCTGAATAGAAAGGAGACAAGAAGGAAAAAGTAATTACAAGAGCTATTGATACTATGAATAAATTTCTTCCAGTACCTATAGTTTTCTAGCACAAAGATGACATTCAAAACTTGAAAATTATACTTGATGAATTTGATGGGCACTATGAAAATTTGCTGAAGATTGTAGAGAAGGCAAAGAAGACATATTCAGAGAAGAAGCTGACACGAGTCTACAAGTCCATCACATGGGACTTAGGCATTGTAAAAACTTGTTTGACAAATGCAAAGAGTTGCATTGGACATGGGAGAAAAAAATTTAACTATTGCATGAATCCAATTAGGCATATTCAGAATGTTGAGGACATTATTGCCAAGGAGAGGGAAACTCTGAACAATTTGATGGATGGTTGTGAAATATCTTTACAATCCACAATAGAACTAGACACAGAAGTTACAAGGATATTGGCCAAGCTCAGTGTATTGGATAATGAGAAAGAGAGAGTATTGAAAAGATTTAATTTGTTGAGGAGCTTTATCACTCCGAAGCTATCCATACTTGAAGCTCATCTCTCAGATTTGGAGAAAGTTGCATATTCATTGACTAAAGGTTTAGCCATAGAATTGAAAGAAGCTAGAACTACATCATTTTCAATGAATGGTTTGATTCACATCAGTCAGATATTGTTCAAGACATGGAGTACAGAAGTGAAGCTTTTGGAAGATTCTTTTTAGGATATTCTAAAACTGGTAAGCAAGAACTAAAACTTATTGCTTTATATGCACCTTTGTCATTGTTGTCAAAGGGGGAGAAGAGAAGGAAAAAAAATGAATAAAAAAAATATAATATAATAAAAGAAAGAGACAAAAACTATGAAGAAGAGATAAGGAGAAGAAGAGACAGTTTTATTTGGTTGGAACACTTAGTCATTTTCTTTTTGTTAAGTGTTGCCATCAATTCCAAAGGGAGAGATTGTTGGCAAGTGATCAAATTTGGCAAATATGGTTCACTTTTTGGTTGTCATTTATGGAAACACATCTGGGTTTAAGTTCGATTACTTTGAAGATAAGTTTTGATGATTCAGAAATTGACTAAGTATAGCATCAGAGATACATAAGTATTTTGGATGTCGAAGATAGAGATTGATGAATTAGGGAAAGCAAGCTTAAAGTAAGATAGTATGGAGTATGTATGACCTCCACCTAAGATTTATTTGGATTTGGTTAAGTCTATGATGAGTTAGAAGGATTTGAAGACAGACAGACTATAGAAGAACAACAATACAGAGTGGTTGGACAACATTGAAGATTAAGGGAGTATGACTTGGACTCCAAACAATTCAAGCTATATTTTGGTTGTTGATAGCCTACACATTGACTATTCAAGAGCGTTGACTATGCATTTGATATTTACTATATTAAATGTATTATGTATTGAAGGTCGACTTTGTAATATTTGTAATATTCATTTTGAGAGCCGAATTTGTAAAGTTGTGAGATATATATGTAAGATATTTTTGGTAAAGATGGTATGTAGTTTTTAATAGTTATCTAGAAGAGTAGATATGTGAATGACAGAGTAGAGAATGATAGAGATCATTCAAGAACTATAAAGGAACTATCAAAGCATTATCAATGCTTATTTTTGTTCATGACTAAGAACTCTTGTAACTGAATTATATTGTAAGAGTTGTAAGCTCAGAGGCCCCTAACAGGGTGTTGTGAACCTTTAACAAGGTTTTTATTCCTCTAAAAAGGAAATGTACTATGTAACATTCATCTCCTAGCAGGGATAGGTCTCCTTATAGGGACATTATGCTAGTGCATGCTTGTGGGTATCATCCCCACCGGGGTTATCCCTTGGCCAGGGTTTCCTCAAAAAAAAATATGGTGTTATGAGTACTGTGTCATTTGCTTATGTTCTTTTCTTTACTACAAATGTATGATTAATATTTAAGTGGTTGAAGAATTTTAATAAAGTGCTATTATACTGATTCACCCCCCTCTTAGTATAATCCAATCCTAACAGTTTAGAATGTGGAAGACATTATTGCCAACAAGAGAGCAACTCTAAACAGTATGATGGAGGGTTGTGAAGCATCTTCATAATCTATAAAAGAGTCAGAAAAGGAAGTCATAAGAATTTTGGCAAAACTCGATGTTTTGGATAATGAGAAAGGGAGAGTATTGACAAGATTTAATTTGCTGAAGAGTTTAATCACTCCTAAGCTATCCATACTTAAGGTTCATTTATCAGACTTAGAGAAAGTGACAGATTCATTGACTAAATCTATGCCCACGGAATTGAAAGAAGCTGAGACCACGTCATTTGCATTGAATGTAATCATTCATATCAGTCAAATATTGTTCAATTCATGGAGCATAGAAGTGAAGATCTTGGAAGATTCCTTTCAAGATATTCTAAAACTGGTGAGCAAGCACTAAATCCTATTGTATTATATGCACCTTTGTCATTGTTGTCAAAGGGGGAGAAGAGAAAAGAAAGAAAAAATAATTTATATATATATATATATATATATATATATAAGAGAGAAGAAAAAAATATAATATAGGAGAAGAGAAGAAAATGGGAGAAGAGACAAGAATAGGAGGAGAGAACATAGAGGAGACAGTTTTTTTTTTGGAACACTTATTCATTTTTTCTAAGTGTTGCCATCAATGCCAAATGGAGAGATTGTTGGCAAGTGATCAATTTTGTATAAATGTGATTCACTTTTTGGTTTTCATTTATGGAAAAACAGTTGGGTTTCAGATTGATTTCCATAAAGATAAGTTTTGCTAATTCAGAAAATCGACTAAGTATAGAAGCAGAGATACAGAAGTATTTTGGATATCAAAGATCAAGATCGATGAATTAGGGAAAGAGAGCTTAGATGAAGATAGTATGGGGTATGAATGACCTCCACCTAAGATCGATTTGGTTTTGGTAATGTCTACGATGAGTTAGAAAGAATTGAAGACAGACAGACTGCAGCAAAACAACGATACAGAGCAGTTGGACAGTAGCGAAGATTGAGAGAGTATGACATGGACTCTAGGAAATCAAAGTTGGATTATGGTTTTTGATAACCTACACTTTGAGTATGAAAGAGCATCGACTATACATTTACTATTTTCCTTACTAAATGTATTTGTACTGAGAGCCGACTTTGTAATATTTGTAATATTTATATTGGGAGCCGACTTAGTAAAGTTGTGAGATATATATGTAAGATATTTTTGATAAAGATATATGTTGGTTAGTTGGATGAGTATCTTCAGTGAATAGTAGAGCAGAGAATGATAGAGATCATTGAAGAACTATAAAGGAACTATCTAAGCACTATTGTTGCTTGTTTTGTTCATGACTGAGAACACTTTGTAAACAGAATTACTTTGTAAGAGCCGTAAGCTCAGTTGGCCCCTAATAGAGTCTTGTGAACCTTTAACAGGGTTGTAATTCCTTTAACAAGGAAATGTGCTATGTAATATTCAGCTCCTAATAAGGCTAGGTCTCCTAACATGGACATTATACTTTAGTACATGATTGTGGGTACCATCCCCACCGGGGTTTTCCCTTGGCCACGATTTCCTCGAAAACAAAATATGATGTTATGAGTACTGTGTCATTTGCTTATATTCTTTTATTTACTGCAAGTTTATGGTTAATGTTTAAATGGTTGAAGAATTTAATTAAGTACTATAATACTGATTCACCCCCCTCTCAGTATTATCCAATCCTAACACATACACATATCTCATCATGGCTACATCTACACAAAATGTCAATGCTACACATGTTAATTGTGTGGGAAATCCTATTCACCAATATGCTTATGTTTCACCTTCAACAAGCCTTCCATTTGTTTCCTAACCACCTACTTTACCCACCTACAACAATGGTACATCTTGTAATCCTCCATCACAATCATTTTTTTTGCAATCCAATTCATCCACTGAAGCCACCATTAAAATATCTAAACATGTTAGAGAACATAATTAAAATATATAATAAAAATTAACATTAAACGAGTGCCACACAGTGGCGAGTAATTGCCTTCATAGTATTGTAATATAAATATTTGTTGTAATTCTCAATTTTTAATTATTATTATTACTAATTATTATGAATTTTTTATTTATTATTTAATTTATATTTATGTAATAATAACTATAACTCTCACTTCAATAAATAGTTTTAATATTTACAATATAATATAAACATTATAGTGCCACATTTTATGGGGTAAGATAGGTTAATATATCCATTGGGGTGAGGAAGGATCTCAAATTGAAGCTTGTTGATGATTGGTGTCCATTAAGATAAACTTTGACGGTACTGACAAGGGCAATCTCAGTCTGACAAGAGCTAGATGCATCATCAGATATCATGAAGGCAAGATCTTGAGATTGATGGGGAAGAAATTAGACAAAGAAATCAATAATAAAGTGAAGTTTCATGTAGCCCTACTAGGAGAGAAGGAACAAAGAAAATTAGGCTTCTAGAAAATCCATCCAGAGGGTAATTAAAAAATAGTCATCAATGTTATAAGTTTCGGTAATGCTCTAAATTGGAAGTTGGATGGGTGGTTGTGACAAATCAAGGAAATTCTAACATCATTAAAAAACTTTATTGTTTCACATACTTTCAGAGAAGGAAATGACATGGTCAATGAGGTGACAATGACATCCATCAATATGACTTTGATAGAGGTAAATGTCACTTTTCTCATTGCATGATGTGAATTTTGTAGTCATATCAAGTGATAACATATCTCTCTACATGTCTGATCTAGCTTGTCGAGATAGATGATAGTACATTGGAGGTGTTTAAGTATTGAATGCAAATGTCAACTTACCGCACAATCATGAGACCTAGGATTTAAAAGGTGAACAATTGAGTGCACCCAAATATAACAAGTGATTCCCAACATGGATTCTTCCATCTACCTTAAGGCTAGGAAATACCAAATAGATTTTTACTGGGACATTTCTAATCATAAGCCCTAATGGAGGTTCTTAAGACTAGAGTTAAGGTTGTCAAGTAAACACTCTAATAATGGTGCTTGAGGATGAATAATCGGGAAGGAACAGGCGATACCGAGTTAACTCTAATATCATCTGTATATTTTTCATAATGTTGTTAGATGCTAGTGAGTCAAAGCAATTGGTGGAGGCCCTCATGGCCAAATTAGTCTGGTCGAAATAGTGTAGTAGGTTGAAGAATTACTTGTAGAGAGAAATTCATGGGCAAGGCTTGGTCGTGGATGGAAAGGTGTGGCCTAGGATGAGGAAGGTGATGATGACCCTTTGCAAATTCTAGTTGTGGGGGTGTCAACATGAAGGTGGTAGAAAGGTGAAACCAAGCACAAGTGGGAATTCATTTCATGGAGGGTTGAGTAGAGGGTGTGGCAGTAGGAGATGATAAATGTGCCTTTTTGCTAGTGGAAGAGGAAGGGAATGTTGCACCACAGGGAGACAAATATGTGAATGAGGAAGGGTGAGCTAGTTAGATGCAACAGGTTGCAAGGGTGGATAGTATGTTTACTCTAGATGTTTGTATATAGTTTATGGTATATGGTTGTGGTAGCTTAGATATATCAGCTTGTATATCATATAGGCAAGGAGATAGTCCTATGGTGGATCAATTTTCTAGTTATGACAACCATGGTAGATGAAATTTACTCCTATTTCTACTCAGTAAGGGGATATGGATGTCTGACAGTCCTTTTTGAAGTTTAATATTTAGGTGTTGTCTTGATAATGCCAAATTTACCCATAAAAAATACTATAGTGAAAATATACATTTTTCTTCAAAACATAAACCTAATTAAATTTTTTAAAAAATATGTAATCATAATTATAATAATTAAATTAATTCTAAACTTAATTATGAATTATTAGTTCAAGATTTAATTATTTCATTTATATTTATGTAATATTAATTACAACTTGTCTTTATAAATATCTATTAATAATTATAAAATTATGTAATATAAATATTAGAGTGAAAATAAACATTTTTTAATAACTATTATTTAAATTGATGATTAAAAGTTATTAAATTATTTTGTAGTATTAAGAAAATTAAAAAAGAAACTAGGATTCTCAAAAAGTACTTAAAAAAATGGAATGATTTCAAATATATATTTAAAATTATGAATACATGCAATGATTGAATTTATTTTTGCAATCAAATAATTTAATTTTTTATTTGATTTAGTTTAAATATGATGAATCAAATCCTATAAAGTAGCTAATTGATCTTATTAACTATATTTCAAAAAATAAAAAATTATTTAAATTTATATATTTATATAAATAAATCATTTTATTTACATTATTATAAATAATAAATAAAATTAAAAGCTATTTTAAAATAGACATTTCTTTTTAAAAAGATCCCTATAAAATAGTTAAATTTTTTTTTTTCTATATTTTGAGAAACTAAAAAATTAGTAAAATTTATAAATCACTTTATTTACAATATTATTAATTAAAAAAACTACTTAAATAGACATGAAATCCAAATAATAAACTTAAAAATCTATCATTTTTTTCTAAAAAATTGCTTCTATAACATCAAAATCTTTAAACCAATCATAATGTAGATAAATAATTTTTTTAATATATTAAATTTAACAATATAAATCACAAATCTCGAGACTTGTTCTTTTCTAACAGTGCAAGGATGTAAAAATAAATAAATAAATAAAATCATAATACAAATTACTACTTTTACCCATATATATATATATATATATATATAATCAATTTTGATTGTGTAAATTAATTAGTGTGCTAAAATGAATACAATGTCATTACCTACAAACATCAATATCTATAATTCTAAATAATATCTTGAAAGTTGACCTTTCAAAATCTTATATGTTTTAAAATTATAACTAAAAAAAATTAAAAAGAAAATTTAAATAATGCCTAAAGTTAATTACTGCTTTTTATCAAAAAATCAAAGCTTTTCGTTTCTAAAAATATGTGAACATGTTCAGAGAAAACATAATGCTATTCACAACAATAAGATATCATAAACAATTACATTATGTCTAATCTACAATAATATGACTTAATTCAATATTTAAATAATAAAATACATTGAATAAACATGATCCATTAATGTCTTGTCTATTAGTTGCTTAAGAATCACGCAAAATGCAGGTCTCTTGTCTCCTAATTCCGATAACTATTCCACTTGAGTGCCGTTACTTCTATTCTTCATTATTTTAAGACTAATACAATGAGGACAAAGGTATAAAGTTGCAATCGAACGGGTTTATGTCAAGTCGATTTCGGTATGTTTCTAGAATGTTTCTTATAGATTAAGAAGTTTCTTACACATTGCTTAAAAATAAATACATTATATGTTAGAAATGTAGTGATGGAGAGCTGTAGTCATGTTAGAAATATTATTGAAAGAGACTTAATAATTTTAAAGTCAATAATATAATTTTACTAAAACTAAAATCAAAATTCATTTTCATATCAATTTATCTTATTATGACAATAAAAAATGACAATTATATTGATATTAAATTTTAGATATTAGAAATGTAGTGATGTATACATATATTTATGTTAGAAATGCTTTTGATATTAAAAGCAACAAAATTGGGGTGCTAGCCCTTTAACAATAACAACCCTTAAGAGGATAATGCTAGCCCTTTAACAATAACAACCTTCAAGAGGATAAAATAACTTTAAAACCAATAATATAATTTTATGATGCAGTCAAGCTCGGAGGATCCAATAAAGGACTGTCCAAACTTCTAGCCAACGACAAGAACAACACAGCGGAAACAACACAACATATGATATATCAATATCAACTTTATATTATCTCAGAATTCCCATTACATGCAACATGTCAGGTTGTAAGGCCTTCCCTGTTAGGGCCAATACATAAACAATTTCAACAAGATCTCGCAGGATCCATCTTCACCAGTCTACCCTACAGCTAAGTGGAAGAAACCATACATGAACTTGTACTCGCAAGCCACCAAGCAATCTTACAAGTTTCTGTCAACCCACTTATAACTATCTGCAACACTTCACAAATTTTCAGCTTATCCCCCCTCCTCTAAAATATCAACCTAGACTCTCTTTTATACACACTTGCCACAAGTCGGCTTGGTTACAAATATTAAATGACCCATTCGGCCATTACAATCCATGATGAACAAATATTAAATGCACCATTCGGCTGCAAATAACTACCAAATACATAGAAGAGAACACCAACTCAGATTTAGGTCCACACAAGATCCAATAAATCAAATTCGCATGCCTCGTGAACTCGGCACGATTCCAATGACCCCCTCAAATCACAGATGCAATCTCCAATGCCTACTCAATCCACAAACACAAGTCGGTGAACAAGAACATCGAGACCCAGGCCACTCGGTAAGACATTAGCAACCAGTCGGTGAAGTCACGGAGCCAACTCCTCCGAACAGGCAACACCGAGCGATAAGCTACCGAGCAAGACACCACCGAGATTCACAAACTGAACAACTAGCACCGAGGAGTGTACCTCAAAGTAGAATATTACCGAATACCAAACACCACCGAGTGCAGACACTAACGAGAAGTGTAGCACCGAGCACCACCAAGTTCAATCATCCAGTCCATCGGTGAAGCAACACATCTTCCAACTGAGAACTATCACCAAAGTGACCGAACACCTCAGGTCTTCAACCGAGTTTCCTACTACCCTAGGATTCTCCTGCATCATTTTACTAAATCAAGATTCATTTTCATATCAATTTATCTTATCATCTCACACTAAAAAATGAATGTGTGTGTGTGTGTGTGTGTGTGTGTGTGTGTGTGTGTGTGTGTGTGTGTGATTCGAGCCATTAGATAGAGTTGAAATTTGGCTCAACAAATTAAATGTGTTGGACATCTAATTTATTTAAAAAGATAAATTTAAAAAAATGATTCTTACATAGACTATTCTCAACAAAAACCAATAGAAAGAAAGGTAAATACATTTTAACAATCATTTAAAATGGAAAATTAATCGTAGACAATAGGATTGTTAGTATACTTTACCTTGTAGAAGCTAATAAGTTTCATATTATTTGTATGACAAGATTGTATTATGACCCATGTGTCGGAGAGCATCAAAATTGGGCCTATTGATCTCACAAATGAGATGATTCCAGAGGAAGATGATGATAGCAAACCGAGAGCTATCGGGACCTGTGGTGACTTTCAGTAAGATGCAACTTCAAAGGAGCTGCAACAAGTGAGATTCCAATTCAAAGGAGATCAATAGGGACGGGGTCCCTTCTGCTGTTTATTTTCTCTGTTGTTAATTGCCATCTTGGGTATCTTATGAAAACTGTTATAGTTATTTTGGATTTTGGATTTGATCTTTAAGTAGTGTAGTTATTTTTACTACTAGGGATGGCCCTAGGTGGCTCTTTTATAAGACTTATGTTAGTTTAGATGGTATGTTGGATGGGAGTTCTAGGGGCTATTGTTCCCTTTTTATGATGCTGATGTTTTTTATATTCATAATTAGATATTAATGTGTTGGTAATGTGGTTCTATTGTCTTTCTGCTAATTGAATGCCCTCTGGATTGTTGTATTAATGGGACAACACCCTTTTTTATGCTTTTAATATCATAAACAAGAGTGTATTATGTTGATAGCATTAAACACACCTAGATGCCAAGGGGGAATCAACATAAACTAAAACTTAAGAATTCGTTAACTTTTAAACCATTTGAATATATGTGCATAATGAAAAACAAATAAACAACATGCACCACACAAGAACACCAAGATATGTGAAAAATCACAAAAGAGAAAAACCAAATTGAGGATGAACTCACAATATATTAAAAATTTTACAAGAGCCTCACTACCAAACTTGTAGTCAAGATTCACTATCATAGGGAAAGATACAATGGACTTGGAAATTGAAGAATGCTTCTTTAGAGAAAGATAGAATTAGACTATAATAAAATATATGATATGAACTATTGTAGAAGATGCATCTAACTAATGTTGATAGTGCAATCCACTTTGAAGCCTTATTATCTTATTACACTGACTCTTCATACTTCATCATCTTATTTCTAATCAATTTCATGCATTACAGAATTCACATCAACTCAAACTCTTCAAAAAATGATTTATTCTTCTTTATATATCATTTACAACATCCCAAAACATCAATCAGGTTGGCTTAGATAGAACCTAACAAATGAAGTTGTGACCTAGAATAGGTCGGCTCCAAGTGTATACATCAACCAAAAAATTAGGCTAATGATAGACCTAGCACTTAAATAAACCTTAAACACATCATAACATATCCTTCAAAGCTAATGGAATATGTTAGGATCAACCACAATTGAAGGAATATACACAGTTGAATCAATATCAACGTCATTGTCAAGAATACTAGAAGTTAACCTTTTTATCATTAGGGAGAGACTCAAAACATCATGTGGACCAAGATCAAGGCATTGGAGACTATATACAACCTTTCTACAACATCTCCTAAATACATCAATCATCAAGTGCTAGTGCAAAAGAACACCATCACTAAACTGGCAAACACTATGAAGACCAGACCAGTTGTATGACATCAACAAAATAAATACTATGTACTAGAGCACCAACACATCTGAAACTTGTGTCACTTGTCCAATACACTTTCCTTTAAATATTCTCAAAACCTCAAGGTCATACCAATCATCGTGGTATAATGTAGAGCATTCTAGTGAGCCAACTAAAATAATTTATTCTCACATACTATGATATGAAGTTCAAACTCTTATAGCTTTTGTTTTTTATATTAAAAAGAAACAAAATGAGGGTGTTGTCCCTATACACAACAATCCAAAGGGCATAAATTTAAGAGAATTGGCAGAAACAACACATTAACAGCCCACCACTAATATTAAAACCTCAAAAACTAACCATCTGTAGCATTATCAAAAAGAGTGTATTACCTTTGGAACTATCCTGGGTCTTCTCGCTAACAAGTCTTTGAATCAATGCGCTTATCGCACATCAATTCAAAGAGGGACAAATGTAATCACATAAAAATGGTCATCTAAACCCTAGCCCCCCAATCTCAACAATTAATCAAGAAACCCTAATCTTGATAAACCCTAAGTCCAAAATCAAACAGGCAATTCATCAAATTCAAACTGATCTGACCTAAACCCTAGGTCCTAATCAATCATCTTACTTGATTAATTAATTAATCCCTAAAATCATATTACATTGGCAAATAAACTATATACTAGTTATTTAATTAATATTCTGATATATTAATTAAATAAAATTGCAAAATTGTCAATTAAATTTTTCAAAAAAAAGGGAATTAAATTAATTAATAAAAACAAATATGCATTCAAAATCATTTAAATTATCAAAAATGCTTATGAAATCATCAAATCCATTAACTAATTTATCATTTTGGAAACAATTCAGTTCTACTTAGTTAACTGATTCTCCACTCTTTATCATTTAGGAAACATTTCAGTTAACTGAGAACTGAAAATGGAAGTTTCCAGAAAGACTAATCAGTCAGTTCAATCAACTGAATCTTTGGACCAATCACATCGCTTGCACATGGATTGTGCTTCTTCAATCGAATCCGAGCCACTCTTTTCTTTTGATCTCGACCATCGATTCGAGAAGATTTCTATAAAAGAGAAACTCTTTTCCTTCAAAAGAAATCCAAATTTTTATTATCATTATTATTCTGTATTTCGCATTCTAGTTTTCCCGCATTTTAGCTTTCTTTTAATCATTTAGCTTTAAATGTTAATTTGTTTTAAGCATGCAAACAATCTAACTTAGAGCACACTTTAATAGTGGTGTTTTAAATGAATCTTACACACTTCAATTTGGTGCTCCTAAAAGTGAATCCTAATAAGATTGGATTAACCACAAATCTGCATCTTGCATATCATCTTAGATCAATCATAATAGATTAAAATCCTTCATTTAGGTTATTGGTGTAGTCACCGAGCTTGCAATGACCTGAGAGCAAGCTCATACTCCTGCCTACTAGAAGATAATATATCGGTTTAGGTTAGTGTAGTTGTTTATTGTTTTCAGGTTTCTTGATTTCTAACCCGCTAATCATATAAGGATCTATTGAAGTGTGTTTTTTTTGTGTAGCTTACAGGTACCCATCTGCTCTCAAACTCTAGAAATCTATCAACTTGCTGTCCAATTCTGTATTCTACTGTGAAGTTTCTATCCAAATTTTCACAAATCTATGTTCTCATCAACATCACTACTAGTCTGTCTTCGACTTCAATCTGTTGACAGTCTGACTCGTTGTTGTTTTGAAATCTGATTCCATTGTGCTAGACTAAGTGACTTGTTATCTTATCATCTTTGTCTGCGCTATCCTTATCCTAAGTTACGAGAGCAGGTTCGTTAACCTTGACTCAACATTGGAGTCATTGCTTCTCTCTATGAGTTGGACTTTATCTCCTTTGTCCTTTGGTCTTGGACTTAATCAACACTTTAGATATCACTTCAGCACATGTCAGTCAATCAACTGATTCATCATACCTTCTCTTCAATCTTCTATGCAAGCGCATCAACCCAATCTTACAATGTCTAAAAGAAAATGGGATAAACCTTATGGTCCTTACAACGCGCAAGAAGAGATTCTTATGGCAGCTCTATCAAATTAGCTTGAATATTTTAAATCTGAACTCTGGGAATTAAAGGGAGAAAAGGATACACCATTCAATAAGTCCTCATCAAATAAAGAGGTATCTAAGCATAATAAACGCATCTTTGATCAAGAACAATTTTATGACCATCTCATCTTTGATCAAGCCAATCTAGAGGAAAATAAGACAGGATTAGATGAAAGTCTTTTCTATCCGCAAAAGAAAGATATTGCACATCAACAAGCATCTAATTATCCTTTAGAGAGAGTCTTTACTCCTTTGGGACAATCTTGTAAATCAGCATTGGAAGAACTTCTTGAGAATGATCTCATCACATTGCCTCAAGCCACATCACGTGGATTGAGATTCTTGAGTACTTATTGTGCATATCATCGACACAATGAGCATAAAAATTCATCTTTCATGGAGTTGAAACATAAAATCCAAGATCTCATAGATGATGGCATAATCAAAGTGGAAAATCCTAATGATTCATCTAATCTCAAGCGTGATCAATATCAAGAGTCCATGTCTATCAATGGTTCACATATCACATCTACTTCTTCCACCATTCTTCCATCTCTTAAAGCTTCATCATCTCTATCAAGAGCTAAGCCTAATGATGATGATGTCTACCCTCAAGGAATACCTCTAAAAGAGATCCAAGCTAATCATCATATTGCTGCAAGTCTTTCTCAGGATTCAAAAATCATAGACCCAAAGCGTCCATGTGCTTCAATGCTTATCATGCCTACTCAAAATGATACTTCATTAGACTTTCAAGAATCCTATATGCAGATCAAAACTTCTACCTCATCCTTAGAAGTGGCTCCATGTCAAGAGGGCAATCCACAGTGTGAAGGAACAAATATCAGTAATGATCAAGATCAAGATATCATCCATCCTTCCAACAGTTGTCCAAAGTCACATATCTCAAGAGTCTCATGACGATTTTATCATCCCCTTCCATTTCTTCCTAGAAGACAATCTTACACCTCTTATATCTTATCCATCTCCCAAGAAAGATCAAGATATCCTATCCACCATCTCTAAGGAACCTATTGAAAATCAAGAGCAAGGTACCCTTTGTACACCATCTAAAGATCCTTGTCAAGATCATAGCATCCCATCATCCCATTCTCGTATTCCATATATAGAAACCATCATTCCTCAAAATCCCTTGCAGAAAAATAAATCTCCTCAAGCTTCAACTTCTCCAATCCAAATTGCTCCTATCAAAGTTTCTCATGCTCCTATTGATACAAAGATGAATTCAAAAGAGAAGAGCCTTGGTCATGCAGCTCACTCCAAAGATGTTGATATCCCTTCCACACCTTATCTCCCTCCATTAAAATTTAAGCAATATCCTTCTCCATCCTCCAAATCTATCCTTGGTCCCTATATCCCAAAGCTAAAACCCTCAAACCTTCCATCTATATTGGGTCCTTATTGTTAGAAACACTGAGAGGGGGGGGGGGGGGGGGGNGGTAAAATCAGTGTTTGTCTATTTATTCTATTTCAACAACTTTAAACATTAATCAAATATATATCAATTGAAGCTTAACATAAGAACACATAACACATGATATGATTACAGGGAAACCTTGATCAGAGGAAAACCCCGGTGGGAATTAGTACCCACAAATATTGCACTAGTATAACAAACCTGTTAAAGTTCCTTTGCCCTATTAGGAGCAGTCTTTACAATGCAAGTACAATGACCTAGTTAAGGGTGTGACTCTGTTAGGAGTCTTTTACAAATAACCTTGTTAGGGGTGAGGACTCACTATCCAAGAAGCTCACTGCTCAGTAGGATGAAGGCTACGACCTCCTTGATAACATATATACAATATATCCAAAAGTGAACTGTTGTATGTGACACAATTGTCTGATCAGTTCCAATTATGTGTTGATGCTCTTATACTCTTGAAGAGCTTTATCTCATTCTGACATCTTATACTATTCTTTTGTATCTATGCTTTGTATATTCGATGACACTTTCTAATACAACTTTGCATGTTATATATATA
>MU223224.1:6165191-6175372 GCA_018584345.1 Thuja plicata | reverse complement strand
ATATATATATATATGTTCATGCCTGAATAGACGCGACCATAAACAAGACCTTAGTCAGCCCAAAACAATATTCACAATGCTTCCAAAAAAATTGTCTTAAGCGTGTTTACAATAGTGATTAATACATGATTACAAACATACTATAATAGGCGCTTGGCCTTTACATAATAAAACATTATACGCTGATCCAAAAACTGAAGTCGACTTCATACTTTGTTTTCTAAACTGCTAGTATCACTGTTCTTGCTATAACTTGTCTATACTAACATATCTGACCATGCGTGTCTAGAGAAAGCACAAAAACATACCATGGCACTTAAGTTTGAACACACATATCCTGATGTGATCGTATGCATGTGCATTGGTGCACTGATCGACTGCAAATCACTATTCTGTCTTGTCTTCTATACTTAGTCAATTTCCACTTCATAGTTTGCTGTCAAAATTTCATATGACTTTGTTGCCATAATGAAAACACAAAATAAATCATATACTCCTTGGGAGTCAACTTGCCAACAATCTCCCCCTTTGTCATTAATGGAAACAAAGGAATGTGGCCAAGTTACTCAAAATTGACTAACACAAAAAATTGCATGTCATTATACCTTTTAACATGTACATACACTACTCCCCATATATACACATATTATTTATATACATTACTCCCCCTTTGACATTAATGACAAAGGTGTCCAAAATTTGTAAGTCCCTGAGTACTTACTCTGGATAAGTAATCTGTAAATTTTTTATTTCATGTTGGCAGAATGCCTTCAATGCATCTACGGTCTGAAGATGGGCACATAAAGCATATGTAAGCTTTTCCATTTTGGTCAAATCCATGCTGGGACCCTGATCATATGTGGCAATTTTTGTATCTATCTATTTGATATTTTCATTGAAGACTGCTAGAGAGGGCGCTAGTGTATTTCTCAGTTGAGTCTGCCTGACTCTTATCTTGTTGATCTCAAACTTTGCCTTTTCAATCTTGTCCAACTGACCTTGATAGATATTGTTGCAGATGTTCATGTCTTGTGTGGATATTTCAACTGATTTTCTAACATTGTCAACCAAGATGTCAACTTCCTCAATCTTTTTGATGTGTTCTAAGGTGAATTTCACTCTGTCCATACAGTTTGCTACTACATTTTTTCCTTTAGCTACAAGTTCTTTCAAGATTGCTTGACCAATATTTAGTGAGTTCAGATCTAGGGAGAAATTATTTGTCAATTCGTCTAATCTTCCCTTCTTGTACTCATCTTCTACAATTTTAGTAGTAGAGTCTACTAAACTTGTGAAATGTGATTTGAAACTTGTCAAGATGCTGTCAACATCATCAATAGACTAAATCTTAGCCATTTTCTTGTTTTCTGGCACTAGGTCATTCAAAATGTTCACTTTTTCTAGAAAGAGAGGGTTTCTCATGACTTGTTTCTCTTTTGCTTTCTCCATGGCAACACACTGATTTTGATCAAATCTTCTTCTTCCCAAGAATCTAACATTGCTGCTTCAGGGATCAAGCTTGACAACAATGATGGTTTGATGGGTGGAGTCAATATGACATTTTGAATAGCATCCATATTTTCACTTTTCACAGGATTCTCCATAACTGGTAGCTCATTAGATTGATTGTCTTCCTATTTATTTGAATCTCTATAGGGAACTTCATCTTGCTATAAGGATGTGTTATCAGTGCATACCTTCTCTATCTCTTCAGTGTTGACAAATGATTTTTCAACTTTGTCCATGTCATTGTTAGAAGTGATCATGGATATATTGATATCATCAATCACAATAGTTTCTCTTGAATCTTTAGCTGTATCAGAAGCTATTGCAACTGAGGGCGCTGAAACCTGTGGACCTGTCTAAGGTGCATGTGAATCATTGGTTCTGTAACCTATTTGGGAGGAACTAGAGTTACCTTTTCTGTCAGCACCGTTGATGGATACATATGTCTATCCATAAATACCCACTCAAATCCTTTTTGAGTCTCTTCTCCAACCAGATCATACTCTTTATTCATGATATGAAGTGTTCTGGTTTTGGTTCTGAGATGAGGTTTTACTAAATCCAACAGTATAGATTTCTCATCATGTGAGCAAACAGGGAGAAGATTGTCTAATCTCCATAACTGGTAGCTCATTAGATTGATTGTCTTCCTCTTTATTTGAATCTTTGGAGGGAACTTCATCTTGCTATAAGGATTTGTTATCAGTCTATACCTTCTTTATCTCTTCAGTGTTGACAAATGATTTTTCAACTTTGTCCATGTCATTGTCAGAAGCAGTCATGGATATATTGATATCATCAATCACAATAGTTTCCCTTGAATCTTTGGCTGTATCAGAAGCTATTGAAACTGAGGGCGCTAAAACCTGTGGACCTATCTTAGGTGCATGTGAATCATTGGTTCTGTAACCTATTTGGGAGGAACTAGAGTTACCTTTTATGTCAGCACCATTGATGGATACATATGTCTATCCATAAATACCCACTCAAATGCTTTTTGAGTCTCTTCTCCAACCAAATCATACTCTTTATTCATGATATGAATTGTTCTTGTTTTGGTTCTGAGATGAGGTTTTACTAAATCCAATAGTATAGATTTCTCATAATGTGAGCAAATAGGGAGAAGATTGTCTAATGTCTCTTCTCTTATCCTCATATCTTCTTCAATTTCTTGCCTCTTTAATAGGTCTAGTATGTTCCATACTTTGTCTGGTATGACTGTCTTGAGTTCCAATACTAACTTTTTGAACTTGATCATATGAGAGATGATCATAGAATGAATTTCTGATTTGTCTATCTCTTGGTATTTGTCACAGACATTCATGATAGATTCCAGTCTTCCTTCATTAACAATTTTGTTCTTTAGAACTGTTAGACTAGATCTAAATCCTACCTCAGGAGGGGCTTGAGTGTTCTTTACCTTGCTCCTTGTGGTCCTTGAGGATGGATGACTATAAGGAACTTGTTTCTTCCTTCTGGTTAACTTGCTGGGTACAAAAGGTGGAGAGGATTCTAGGTCAATGGTGGTTGATGGTGCAGATGTACCTTCATTAGATTTCTTCTTCTTCTTAGGCATATCATCAGACTTTCCCATTTTCACTTCTGTGGGAGTTTTCTCAAGTTCTTTAGCTATCTTAGCTTCCTAGCTCTGTCTAGGTCTTCTTGTGTAACACCATGAACTTTTAGGATATTTGAATTAATCCTTGATGCCTTCCTCTTGTTGTATGCACTGTATAAGACAGAATCAACTTGATTTGTCTTTTCTATGTAAGTACCCCAGCTAGGTTCATTGAGATCCTTTGGCATAGATAGGAGAACTTGTTCATAACCTTCCAAAACATTTTCTTCAACTTCATATCCGAGAGGGTGAATCCATTTTTTTTCTGGGCTCAACTACCTCCATGCTAGTATAGTCAGTTTCCACCATGAAGCATATGGTGTCTTTGTATTTCTCAACTATCTTCTCAGGTATCTTGAACCTTTTTTGTATTTTAATCCTGAAATTTTTGATATCCATGTCCATAGAATCCTTCACGCTACTCTCTGATGTAGCCTTGAGTGATATCTAAGACATAGTAGGTTTACTCTTGTCTAGGTAAATATTGGCAACTTTACCTACTATGTGGAAGTAGAGATAGATGATCAATGATCCAAACCTGAATATCTTGCTCTTGTCATGCTTAATAGCTTGAATGTTGTCAATCAATTAAGTGTGCAATATCTCACACTGATTATACTGAGTATTATCTTTCACCATCTTTACTGCTGCAAGGACAATAGCTACAGATACACTATTTATTCTACTTGTGTGCTGAAATTTGTAACATAGCATCATGGTGACCAATTTTATGTCATCTTCCTTAATGGGATCAACTATCATACTGCGCCTATCACTTCTGGATAAACATGCTTGTTCAACCTTCTTTTTCACATCTTTAGCAGTTGGAAGAACTGGTCCTATCTTAGGAAGTCCAGTCATGTCATGAATTAGGTCTACAGTAATACGGACGGGAACTTCACAAATCCAATAAAGATCATCATGTATTCTCCTCAACAATATTTTCACCCATTCTAGTTCGTAAAATTTGTGCGCATTGGAGTACTCAAAAATAGGGTTATCAGTGAGATGTGCAAATTCATCCTTGAAGGAATAATCTGGTTTCATCATTGAAGCCATAAGAGTTTCTATGTTGTTGTCCCCAACGGCTTCCTTCTTACAATAGATGTAAGCATGAATGTCTTCCACGTGTATGACTCCAAGTGGAGTCTTAGAGAATGCCCCTTCTACATCATCTAGAATAGACTTGAATGGATGTTTTTTAAAGAAAAATCTCTTCCTTTCAATAATTTCAAATATGACAGGGTTTTCCATACTCACTTTTTGATCGACTAAATAGGATTCCACTACAATTTGAAATGACGCAACTGCTAGGGTTCCGTTTCAACTTGTAATCTATTCACAAACTGATCAAATTGATACCTTTGAATTCTTTGATGCTTACTACTCCTGTGCTCTACAAATTTTATGATCTCATATGTAAACAATGAGGATAAATGATTGTTTACCGACTTATATAAAGGTTACTGTATTTCATGCTTGCTACCGTACGCAGTTTCCATTGAGAGTTTCAAAATTTAATCTGAAGGAAGTAAAGGCAATGCATGTATGCATACAACCTTAATTCATGATCACATACATGAATCCATAGGCACATACTCGGAGGTGAGTATACCAGCCATGTAGGGGTTCAGAGCTAGAATAGCTCCCCCTAAGACCATAAGGGTCAACTATATAGAAGTAGAAGGTGTGTCCACTGAGGATGCATCTACTACCTTGTTCTCTTCATTATCTTTCTGTACTTCAACCCAAATTTTATCTGGATTAGCTTTAGCTTGCACAAACTTAACTTCTCATGATTCTTCAAAAAGAGACTTTTTAGGATTTTCTTGTCTTTGTGTTCTTGACCTGCAAAATGTTGAGATGTGTCCAGCTTTTCAAAAAGAATGAAAAATGATAGGAGGTCTTATGTTATTATTCATCATGTTGCATTTCTTAGTTGTGTGTCCATTGTAATTGCATATCTGACATGTAATATTTTGCAAGTTTCTTTGAGGTTGATTTCTATGATTGTATTAAGTCTGATTCCTTTGGTTCAGTTGTGACTGATTTCTTTTATTTGTCCTACAATGAATAGCCTTGTGACCAAACTTATTACAAGAGTAACAATAACCATTTAAAGGTCTTACTTCTTTACAATCCCTTGCCAAGTGTCTATGCTTTTTACAAGCATAACAAGTTATGTTAACTTGCTTGAGTTCATCTTTAGGTGGTTCAGTTTTAGTCTCTACAATATTCTCCTCTTTCTTTGCTTTTGTAGATGCTTCTTGTGCTTTCTTTGTTTCTTGCATTGAATTGATTTCAGTTTGAGCTATACTGTATCCCATACCAGTGGTATCACCTTTTAAATTTTGTGCATACAGTTGTGATTGAATCAGATCAAAACTTGTGTGTAGTTTATCAATCTTATCTTTTCCTCCTGATAATTCAGATTCTATCATTTTCTTGATGTTTTTCGACTCCAATATTTTCATATTAGCTTGCATAAGTTCTTCATCTAACTGTTTACTTTCTTTGGTCTTCTCTTCAATGGTTGTTAAGCTATCTATAAGTTGTTCATTCAGATCCTAAATTTTGTCTTTTAAGGACATGTCCTCTTCATTCAGTTTCTTGACCATTTTTCCCAAATCATTAGTAGAGCAATCTTTCAGATCTTTCCTTAATTTCTTGATAAGCATTTGAGAATCATCAACCTTTAGTTTTAGTTCTTCATTTTCTTTTTCAGATCTGTCTAGATCTTCAAGGGCTGCTTCAAGATTATTTTTTAGATGTTTTGCTTCTACTGAATCTATGATCTCCTTGAGTGGTTAAACTTTTCTTTCACAGGACCAGATCTCTGATACCAATTCTTAGAAACACTGAGAGGGGGGGTGAATCAGTGTTTGTTTATTTATTCTATTTCAGCAACTTTAAACATTAATCAAATATATATCAATTGAAGCTTAACATAAGAACACATAAAACATGATATGATTATGGGGAAACCTTGATTAGAAGAAAACCCCAGTGGGAATTAGTACCCACAAATATTGCACTAGTTTAATGAACCTGTTAAAGTTCCTTTGCCCTGTTAGGAGCAGTCTTTACAATGCAAGTACACTGACCTGGTTAAGGGTCTGACCCTATTAGGAGTCTTTTATAAATAACCCTATTAGGGGTGAGGACTCACTGTCCAAGAAGCTCACTTCTCAGTAGGACGAAGGCTACAACCTCCTTGATAATAGATATACACTATATCCAAAAGTGAACTGTTGTATGTGACACAATCGTCTAATCAATTCCAGTTATACACTGATTCTCTTATACTCTTGAAGAGCTTTATCTCATTTTGACATCCTATACTATTCTTTTGTATCTTTGTTGTGTATATTCAATGACACTTTCTAATACAACTTTGCATGTTATATATATATATATATATATATATATATATATATATATGTTCATTCCTGAATAGACGCGACCATAAACAAGACCTTAGTCGGCCCAAAAAAATATTCACAACGCTTCCAAACAAATTGGCTTAAGCGTGTTTATAATAGTAATTAATACATGATTACAAACATACTATAATAGGTGCTTGGCCTTTACATTGTAAAATATTATACACTGATCCAAAAACTGAAGTCGGCTTCATACTCTATTTTTTGAACTGCTAGTATCACTGTTCTTGCTATAACTTTTCTGTACTGACATATCTGACCATGCGTTTCTAGGGAAAGCATAAAAACATACCATAGAACTTAAGTCTGAATGTGCATATTCTGTTGTGATTGTATGCACGTGCACTGGTGCACTAATTGACTGCAAATCATTGTTCTTTCTTGTCTTCTATACTTAGTCAATTTCCACTTCATAGTTTGTTGTCAAACTTTCATACTACTTTGTTGCCATAATGAAAACAAAAAATAAGCCATATACTCCCTGGGAGTCAACTTTCCAACACTTATATCCCTCCATCCACCATGCCTATCACTACTAGCTTATCATCCGCTTACCATATCTCCTATCAAGATCAACAAAGAAATGCATCCTTGAAATATCCCTATAAACCCATCCATATGAACTAGTCATATCGGCCCTATTCATCCACAAACCTGAAGTCTTTTGGAATCAATTTGGATGTGCAATGAAGAAATCAGAAATCCAAGAATCCACTTACATATGAAGATCACTCTGTCCAATCTAATTGACATGTGACTATGAAGAAAAATGAAATATCAAGAGACCACAAGGGTCCACTGAGAAAATAATATTATCAAAGAAAATATTGGTTCCTAAATCCATTATGGAAGAACTATGCTCCAAATATGAACAAAGAATAATATCAAAGAAAATATCAATTCCTAAATCCATCATGGAAGAATTGCATTCTAGATCATCCAAAAGTAAAGGAAAATCAAAATCTATGTGGATTCCCAAGTTTCTTCTAAAGGACTTGGATACAACAATAAAATCAAAATTTATGTGGATTCCCAAGTCTCTCTTAAAAGGCTTGAACAAAAAGGAAAATTCAAAGTTGGCATCCAAGCTTCCAAAGTCTTCCACTTCATCTCCATCTAAACATCTCCCATCTTCTAACTCTATTTTGGGTCCTCATGTCCCAAAATCAATTACCTTGAATAATTCATCCATCTTGGGTCCTCTTGTACCAAGATCCACATACAGTCATCCATCAAAGCCTCAAGCTATTACGCCCACTTTTCCTCCATTTGTCCACTACCCTTCAAGGGGTGTGTCAATGTTGATCTTATCACCATACCCTATCGAATATCAAAATCCTACACCTACCACCTACCCGTCCATCCCATATCCTTCCATTCCTCTTATCCAATCCATTACATAAATCCTTGGCTACCATATTCCTCATCCTCCATATCATTCTTCTATACCATCACCCTATTAGCATCTTTGAGCATAATTTCAGCAGCCTTGGCCCATCATAGCATATTCTTCAAAGGAGCACTATCCAAAGAGAAGGAAGCTTAAGTTCCTCCATAAAATCAAAAAGAATAAAAAAACAAAAAAAAAGTGCGTTGGTGAAAACATGGTAAATAGGCACCTTGATAGCAAAAGTAAAAATAAATCAATTCATCCTATGGTGAAAACCACTTCTTGTGGCACCTTGGATAACTACCATGATGAAAACCTGGCAAACAAGCATCATGCATAATTCCTCCTACTTGCAGTCTTCACTTGGGGGCAAGTTCCTTCCAGGTCATCTTATCCATCATATCTTACATCAAACTAGCTTGTGAACATCGATGGTCCTTCTATTGATCTTGTCAAGGTTGAGCCTATCCATGAACACATCACGTATCCTAACATTCATTATACTTTCCATCAGCCTATTCACTTGCTCTCATCCATGGTACCCTATCATGATCTTGCTTATCCCAAGCCTATCCTTCCTATATCTGAGCATTCCTGCCATAATCCAAAACAATCACTCATACCCTCCATCACCCTTTATCTTGATCATAGCTATGTCCTATCCTATCTAATTGACCTCTTGGTCTTGATCAAAGCGAAAAATGCAAAAAATAGTTTCTCAAAAAGATTCTTGACATGTCCATTCTT
Organism: Thuja plicata; assembly: GCA_018584345.1. Lineage (NCBI taxonomy): Eukaryota > Viridiplantae > Streptophyta > Pinopsida > Cupressales > Cupressaceae > Thuja > Thuja plicata. Next base: position 6,166,668 of record MU223224.1, on the reverse strand, counting down.
TTTGGACCACATGCTTTTCATGACATCAGGTCATTATCCTATGATGCAGTCGCATCTTGGGTCATTGACAATTTTGCACAACCAAAAAAGATGTTTTTCTTTTAGTTGTTTAATTTTTTCTCTATCACTCAGGTTCTGCTGCTCGGGCATGCTTGTCTCTATCTCTCAGGTTCTGTTGCTCGTGCATGCTTGTCTCTATTGTTTAGAGATGTTTACCGATGGATTTTGGTGATGGTTTACTGACGGTTTTCTAATTTTTGGTAACTATCTCACCGAGACTGTTATTTTGGGAGTTGGATATTTGGCTAACTTCTTCAGTTAATTCTAATGACTTAATTTATTTGGGGTCTCTCATTGGGATCTAAATGGACCTAAATCTGGGTCTCACTTATGGATTTGAGCGCCGACCTCTTGTGGTGGACTCGTTTATATATTTGGTTGTATGTTCTTCATTTAGGAGGATTCTAAGTGCAAGAAGGCTAATGTTTAGATATTGAGATCGAAGGTCTGTGATCTCTGTTGTAGGAAGATCTTATTGTAATTCATTGAATATATGGCTGAAACCAGGAAGGCCTTACATCTTGGCATGTAATGATTTGGATCAAGTTAATAGATAGGATCTATGTATCTTTCTTCTCTCACTCTATTGTTTGGCTTCTGCATTGTGTCTGCAAGCTGGTTTGGTAGCTGTGAGTGTTCTTGGCCCCTCCTAATAACCCTACTTGCGTAAGGTGGTATCAGACCCTGGTGAGATCTATTTACTTCTTGAAACCCTAACCCTACTTGGTATTGTTGTGGGGTAGCAGATTGCAATCTGACCTACAATTTCAAAGGGAATCAAGATGGTTCGTTGGAGAGGAAATGTTGATCCAAGTGTAGCTGATATGCTTAGATAGATGACTTCTAGATTGGAAGTTGTTGAGATAGCCCAACGCAGAGGAAGAAATCTTGATGATGTTAGTGATGATGAAAATGAAGAGGTTAAAGGTGAAGTTGCACATGTACCTGAGATGAATCAGGAAGAAGAGTGATTCCTAAGAGCCTTGACAAGTTTGAAATCCACACCTCAGTTTAATCATCCTGAGTATTGTTGGAATAATGATACTTTTGGCATCAGTGAATGCACTTAGTGAAAACACTTATTCGATTTTGAATGCTTACCGAGCTCATCACTCAACCCACAGCCTATACCGAGCATTCAGTAAAGCTCACCGATCAAACAGTTCAAACCAAGCAGTAAGGCAGTCACTGAGTATATGAGAAGAATAGCAGTTACCAAGCAGACGGTAGTCACCGAGTCATCAGTTGAAGATAACCGAGAAGTCAGTTACTACCGAGTCACCAGAGGTTACCGAGTGACAATGTATTTACCGAGTCACCATAGCTACCGAGTTCCAAGCTACACTTTGGGACTAGTATGGACCGAGCCTCTACTCTTACCGAGAGCATGACGATGCCGAGTACTGTAGTGGATGCC
>MU223224.1:6146573-6157976 GCA_018584345.1 Thuja plicata | reverse complement strand
AACCGAGTGCATACTTCATTGTATGTTTGTAAATCCTCTAACAAGGTGGACCTAGCAGTCCAAATTGCTTTTAACAGGGCAGATCATTAGAAGTGATCATTGTAAGCCTTAACTAGCCAACTTTATAATGCAGTACCAAAGTTTTGTGGGTACCATCCCCACCCCAGTTTTACTTTCTATTTGGAAGGTTTCTGGGTTACCAATCTTTGTGTTATGTGTTATGAATGATTACATTTTCATGGTTGTAGTAGATTAGATGAATGAATGGCTAAAGAATATAACAGTGCAGAAATGTTTTAAAGTTTTAAGTGTTACTGATTCACCCCTCCCCTCTCAGTAACTCTGTTAGTCCTGAATATTTCCAACAGAGTATAGTGGAAAATTAGATTCTGATGAATTGTTTGACTGGATAAAAGAGATGGAAAATTATTTTGAATATGAAAATGTAGTAGAGGATAATAAGGTGAATATTGCAAGCACAAAGCTGAAAGGTCATGCATCCCTATGGTGGGAACATCTGCAATTGGATCGAAAGAAGAAAGGTAAAGAAAAAAACAAGGTATGGGATAAGATGGTAAAAAAATTGAAAGGCAAGTTTCTACCTTGTGATTATCAGATTAACCTGATTAGGAGAATCCAAAGATTGAATTAGAAGGATAAATCTGTGAAAGACTATACTGAGGAATTCTATAGATTGGATATCAAATTTGGACATGTTGAAGATGAAGTGGAACGAATTGCAAGATACCTGAATGGCTTGAGGAGTTCCACACAAGATGAAATCAGTTTGGTCAAGATGGAAAGCATTGAGGAGGCATACCTATTTTCCCTAAAAGCTGAGGAAAAGTTGAACATGAGATATGAACAAAGACAAAGAGGCAGAGGTGGTAGATTACCTATAGGAAGAGGTAGATCTCATGGTGAGAATAGTAGATCTAAACCAGACAAGTCAATTTTTGATACATCTCAAGATAAATGAAAGAATGAATGGAAAGGTGGAAATTCATACTGAGGAAGAGGAAATTACTCCATAGGTCGATATAGTAGAAAAGGATTCCAAGTTACTCGTTGCAATTGTGGTGAAGAAGGACATAACTCTTTTGAATGTACACATGCAAACAAGAAAGGAAGCAGTAGCATAAATGCATTGGTACAAGAGGAGTCACCAAATGAAGCTTAAAAGGAAGGAAATTTTATGATCCGGAGGATATTATGGAGTGAGAAGGATAAGCAAGATCCGATTAGGAAAAGTTTGTTCAAGACCAAATGTAGAGTTGCAGACAAAGTTTGGAAAGTGATTGCTGACAATGGAAACTCAGAGAATCTGGCATCTGAGGAAATGGTTGAAAAATTTTATTTGGAGAGGATGAAACATACTAAACCCTATCAAATCTCATGGATCAAGGATGATCATACATTAATGGTGAGTGAACAAAGCTTGTTGAATCTAAAAATTGGAAAACACTATGATAAGGTGTTATGTGATATTATGCCTATGGATTGTTGTCATATTTTGTTGGGTAGACCTTGGCAATATGATATACATGCTATACTTGATGGAATATTAAATAGGTATTCTATTTGTGTTGATGGTAAGAAGAAAGTTTTGTTACCTTTGGTTGAAGAATCTTTTGGTGAGATATGTACATCTGTAAAAGTTTGTCTAATGGAAGGTAGACAGTTTGTTAAATATTTGAAAAGAAATGATATATGTTATGCTTTGATTCATAATAAACCAAGAAATAATATAGAAGATGACATTCCTACAGAAGTTGGAAAGTTTCTCACTGAGTACAAGGAGATAATTTTAGATAATATACCTGATGGTTTGCCACCAATTAGAGATATCAGTCACTATATGGATCTAATTCCTAGAGATAGTTTACCAAAGAAAGTACCACATCGGTTAACACCTACTGAAAATGAAGAGCTTAACCTACAAGTTCACAAATTTTTGAACAAAGGCTTGATCTGAGAAAGTTTGAGTCCATGTGTAGTACCTGTTGTAGTGGCACCTAAGAAGAATGGAGAATGGAGAATGTGCACTAATTCCAGAGCAATCAATAAGATAACAGTTAAGTATAGGTTTCCTATACCAAGAATGGATGACATAAAGGATGGTTTGAGTGGAGCAAAGTATTTGACCAAAATTGATTTGAAGAGTGGATATCATCAGATCGGTATCAGAGAAGGTGACAAATGGAAGACTGCTTTCAAGATAAAGGAAGGTTTGTATGAGTGGTTGGTTATACCTTTTGGTTTAACTAATGCACCCAGTACATTTATGAGGTTAATGAATGAAGTTTTGAAGAAATTATTGAATAAGTGTGCGATTGTATACTTGGATGATATTCTGATATTCAATAAGACTAGAGAAGAGCATTTGATGCATATAAGACAAGTGTTGCAGAGATTGAAAGAGGAAAAATTGTTGATAAATCTGAAGAAGTGTTCCTTCTTGAAAGAAGAGCTTGTGTATTTGGGTTTTGTGATTTCAGTTGATGGTTTGAAGATGGATCCTGACAAGATTGAAGCTATACTAAGTTTGCCTACACCTAAAAATATCACTGAGGTAAGATCATCTCATGGATTGGAAATTTTTTACAGGAAGTTCATTAGAAATTTTAGTTCTATTTGTAATGCTATGACTGAAACAATGAGAGGAGACAAAAGAGAATTCAAATGGACACATGGAGCTGAGAGTTTTGAAGCTTTGAAGCTAAAGGTTGTTGAATTACATGTGCTAGCATTACCTGATTTCAATAAGGTATTTCAAATTGAATGTGATTCAAGTGTAAGTGCAATTGGAGTTGTGCTAACTCAAGAAGGTAAACCTGTTGCTTTCTTTAGTGAAAAGTTGAATGATGCAAAAAGGAAATATTTGTCTATGATCAAGAGTTCTATGCTATTGTGCAAGATATGAAGAAATGGAGACATTACTTGATGCCAAATGAATTTGTGTTGTATACTGATCATAAGGCTTTACAGTATTTGGGTAGTCAGAATAAGTTGAATCAGAGACATATGAAATGGATAGAGTATTCATAGAGTTTTACATTTTTTATTAAGTATAAGAGTGGATTTTCTAACAGAGTTTCTAATGCATTGAGTAGAAGAAGTTCATTATTGACTGAAATGAGAATTGAAGTTCTTGGTTTTGATGACATGAAGAATTTGTATGAAGGTGATCCTGAATTTTCAGAGCAGTAGAGAATGTGCAGAGCACCTAATACAAATCAATCAAGTAAGTATGAAGACTATTTAATTTAGGAAGATATGATGTTCAAAGGTATTCAATTGTGTATACTGAGAGGATCAATGAGAACTAATTTGATTGAGCAGAAACATAGTAGTGGATTGGCTGGACATTTTGGTATTGATAAAACATTAAGTTTGTTGAAGGAGAGGTATTTTTGGCCTCATTTGTATAAGGATGTTAAGAAATTTGTAAGAAGTTGTGGAGTCTATCAAGTTGCAAAAGGAGTGAGTCAGAACACTAGTTTGTATACACCTATTACTGTTCCTAAGAAACCTTGGAGTGATATCAGCATGGATTTTGTTTTTGGCTTACCTAGGACAGCAAGAGGTAATGATTCCATATTTGTTGTTGTGGATAGATTTTCTAAAATGACACATTTCATACCATGTAAGAAAACATCAGATGCAGTACACATAGAAGATCTTTTCTTTAAGGAAATTTGCAGATTGCATGGATTACCAAAGAGTATCATCTTTGACTGAGACAGTAAGTTTGTTAGCTATTTTTGGAGAACAATTTGGAAGAAGTTGGATACTAAGTTAAAGTTTAGTTATACATTTCATCTATGGATTGATGGACAAATAGAGGTTGTAAACCAAAGTTTGGGTAATTTGTTGATTCTTAGTTGGAGACACATCGGGCAATTGAGATTTGATGTTGGCACAAGTAGAATTTGCATACAATAGGTCAGTAAATAGAAGTACTGGAAGAACACCATTTGATATTTTTCATGGCACACAACTAAGACGTATATCATATTTGAGAGATATTGTTGGAGAATAGAAAAGAAGTGTTGAAGCAGAGGAATTTGCAGAATTTATGAAGACATTGCATGAAGATGTAAAATAGAACCTGGAGAAAAGTAATCAAAAATACAAAGACAATGCAGACAGATCAAGAAGACATAAAACATTTGAAGTTGGTGATGCAGTGATGGTTCATCTAAAGAAAGGAATATTTCCTATTGGAACATATGGTAAACTAAAGATGAAGAAATCTGGTCCTTACAAAATACTGAGAAGATTTGACAGTGGAAATGCTTATGAGGTTGAATTACCTAATGACATGGATATATCACCTATATTCAATATTTTATACTTGTATAAATATCATGAACCTAATGAAGAAGTGACTATATCAAGTGATTATCCTAAGAAACAGATAGAAGAAGTTGAAAAGATTTTGAAACAGAGAATTGGTAGAAGCACAAGAGGAAAAGAATGCATGGAATATCTAGTGAAGTGGAAGAATAGACTGATTGAAGACTCATCATGGATTTCTCAATCCAAGTTAGATTCATTTCAAGTTGGACCTAATAAATTATTTGGAGAATCATTTCTTGTAACCCTAGGTGTCTGATGCAGGAGCATCTTGGGTCATTGATAATCCTGCACAACCAAAAAAGATGTTTTTCTTTCATTTCTTTAATTTGTTCTCTGTCGCCCGGGTTCTGTTGCTCGAGAATACTTGTCTCTGTCACTCAGGTTCTGTTTCTTAGGCATTCTTGTCTATGTTGTTCAGGCATGTTTACTGACGAATATCGGTGATGCTTTACCGATGTGTTGCTGATTTTTGGTAACTATCTGTCTGAGACTGTTATTTTGGGAGTTGGATCTTTGGCCGACTTCTTCAGTTAATTTTGATGACTTAATTTATTTGGGGTCTCTCGTTGGGATTTGTGTGGACCTTAATCTAGGTCTCACCTATGGATTTGAGCCTCGACCTCTTGTGGTGGACTCATGTATATATTTGGTTGTATGTTCTTAGTTTAGGAGGATTCTAAGAGCAAGAAGGTGAATGTTTAGATATTGAGATCGAAGGTATGTGATATCTATTGTATGAAGATCTTATTGTAATTCATTGAATATATAGCCAAAAGTGGGAAGGCCTTATAACCCGACATGTAATGATTTTGATCAAGTTAATATAAATGATCTCTGTATCTTTCTTCTCTCACTCTATTGTCTGGCTTTTGCATTGTGTCTGCAAGCTAGTTTGATAGTCGGGAGTGTCCTTGGCCCCTCCTACTAACCCTACTTGCGTGATCCTATATGTTATCCAACGTCGCTCCACGAGCCTACATTGTTATATTATTTTTTTTCCTAGCTTGGGTAATCTTGAGGAGACTATCTTTGAGGGTTGCATTCACCCTCTTCATCCATAATTATCTATTAGTCTCATCCATGAACTTTCTAATACATCTGTAATGACCTCTACCTTTCCATACATTGGGGGCAAACCAATGTGATCTTGCTTTAGATCGAGTAATCTCTAAAAAGACTAAAATTTGAAAAATGATCCAGAAAAAAGACTAAAAATTTGAAAAAGTCTTGAAAAAATGATCATCTTGGTCAAAACCTAGCAATAGGTGCCTTGATGCATCAATAAAAAAAATCAAAAAGAGAAAAATTTAAAAAAAAATACAAAAATGGAAAAATTAAAAAAAAAATGAAAAAGAAGAAAAAAAGCATGGTGAAACAGACGTACTTACCAAGTTTTCAATGATCCCATCATCAAGAAAAACCCCATCTCTTGGGGCATCTCAGCTTCATCACATCACATCAAGTTGAGATTATCATAAATCAAAAGCAACCCAATCAATTATCTTATACAGTATTGGATACACTCGAAACCAGACAAATCGGTCTTAGATGAGTCATTCATTTCTAAAACTGGGCTCATTGATCAAATTGGATTCATCACTTCAAATCAAGTCAATTTTGGCTAAATAGCATCTCTACCAAATAGGTAAAAACCTGGTAAATAGGTGCCTCTTGTACTCAGCACTCCATCTATCAATGCTCAATCTTGGCATTAATCCTTTGCTTCAATTTGTACATAGCTTTTAGTCACTTTCATGAAACTTTGGTTCTTTTGAGAACCCTCCTGGCTTGAAACTGATCCAAAGTCATAACCTGGGGGCAATCAAATCAGCTTTGTCCTTGGAGTATGAGTCAAGTCAGTCATCATCATTTTCTACTAGGGGCATGGGTCCCAAATTTGATCGCATCTTTGGCTTACACCAGAGTCACTAATCTTGTCATTTCTAAAGGACAATTCGCTACTTACGCCAAGAGGTGTTTCTCAACAACATAATCAAAAGTGTATCTTAACACTATCTTTGGACACATCTATATTTATTAACACACATTGGATACCACAAATGTAAACAATATATTGATAGCAATCAAACACATCGCACTCACAAGCATGATAGTGTTTCTCAACACCTCCTACATATACACATCCAAAAACTTTGAAACTGGCTGAAGTATGCTGAATTTCTCTTTGTATATTGTATGTTTTCATTGTTTTTTTTTTAATCTTTTCTTTGTCTACTTCTTGTTTGTGTGGTCCCAATGATCCAACAACATCAAATAAACTGGGTGTATGTGATAAGAGCTCCTGCATTAATGCAGAAAAGCCTCACATCCCATGATCTTATTTATTTGTACGCCAAGGTGAGTTTAGAACTATCTCCTTGACTATTATTTCTCTTCTTGTTTACGCAAGATTGCACTCATGGTTATCTTGGCTTTGAATGCCTTAATACTAGTGTACTCTTTCTATATCAAACTAGAAACAACATTAAGGTCATCTCAACTTTTGTGCCCCAATGCTTATGTTAGTTTCTCATTTATTATCCGATGAAAGTCATATTCATATTCTTATGGTCGTAGTGGCACTAGTAAGGATTGTATTGACTCCTATGTTCCAAAAAATGCTTGATGATGAAAATTTTCAATGCTAAAGCTTCAGTGCCTACACCTTAGGTTTCATTCATGTTAGTCTTGCATCTACATCTGAATCTACATGATGTTGAAATCTACATAATAACTTTATCTCTCTCTAATGTGAAGGATCTGAGATTCTTATTGATCAATCTTCTCATTGTCAAGTTGTCAGTTATGCGTACACATGACACCCCTCGCTAATTAGACTGTCATGATTCCATTTTCAAGATCAAAATCAAAATCTTACGTTTGAATTTTTTCAGTCAACTGTAGTTGATCGCTTGCACAACCAATAGAAATCTCTCATGCTTTCTTCTAATCAATCCATGTATCATACTTTTGGTCCATCTCAGTCAACCAAGACCTGCCATCAAATACAGATCCTATCCTAACCACCTGGGACCTATTTCTAATCAGATTAGCTTCTTCTTGAATCATGTTATCAATCGAATTGCTTCTCATCACTGGGGCACCTAGCCATATTTTGATTTTCCTCCTGAGGGGGCAAAATCAGGACATCAACATTCCAGTGATCACATCCTTAATCAAAACCCCATCGCTTGGGGCGTCTAAGCTTCATTGCGTCAAATCAAGTTGAGATCATCTTAAAATCAAAGGAAACCTAATCAATGTTCTTATACAGTGGTGAATATACTCAAAATCAGACAATATCGGTCTTATATGGGCTATTCATTATTAAAACCAAATACATTGATCAAATTGGCTTCATCACTTCAAATCAAGTCAATTTTCTTGCTAATCAAATCTCTTAATGGTAATCAGTTTCATCACTTCAAATCAAACTAGTTATTCATTCAAACCAATCAAAAGGTTTAATAGTTCTTAACAGATGTTTAGTTTCATCACTTCAAATGAAACTAAGCATTATGTTTTATATCTTTTGATCGATCTTTGTCCAATCAATCTCGAAGTCGGTCTTCTTCAAAAGAATGGTTTCATCACTTCAAATCAAACTATTCAGGGTCTTCTCACTAACAAGTCTTTGAATTAATGTGCTGATCACACATCAATTCAAAGAGGGACAAATGTAATCACATAAAAATGGTCATCTAAACCCTAGCCCCCCAATCTTAACAATTAATCAAGAAACCCTAATCTTGATAAACCTTAAGTCCAAAATCAAACAGGCAATTCATCAAATTCAAATTGATCTAACCTAAACCCTAGGTCCTAATCAATCATCTTAATTAATTAATTAATTAATTAATCCCAAAAATATATTACATTGGCAAATAAACTATATACTAATTATTTAATTAATATTCTGATATATTAATTAAACAAAATTACAAATCTTTCAAATTAAATAAAAAAAGGGGATTTAAATTAATTAATAAAAACAAATATGCGTTCAAAATTATTTAAATCATTAAAAATGCATATGACATCATCAAATCCAGTTAACTGATTTATCATTTTGGAAACAATCCAGTTCCACTTAGTTAACTGATTCTCCACTATTTATCATTTTGGAAACATTTTAGTTAACTGAGAACTAAATATGGAAGTTTCCATAAAGACTGATCAGTCAGTTCAGTCAACTGAATCTTTTGACCAATCACATCACTTGCACATGGATTGTGCTTCTTCAATTGAATCTGAGCCACTCTTTTCTTTCGATCTCGACCATCGATTCAAGAGAGATTTCTATAAAAGAGAAACTATTTTATTTCACAAGGGATCCAAATTTTTATTATCATTATTATGCTCCATTTTGCATTCTATTTTTCTCGCATTTTAGCTTTCTTTTAATCATTTAGCTTTTATTTTTATTTTTTTCAAGCATGCAAACAATCTAACTTAGAGCACACTTTAATTTTGGTGTTTTAAATGAATCTTACACACTTCAATTTGGTTCTCTTAAAAGTGAATCCTAATAAGATTGGATTAACCACAAATCTGCATCTTGCATATCATCTTAGATTAATCATAATAGATTAAAATCCTTCATTTTGGTAATTGGTGTAGTCATTGAGCTAGCGATGACCTGAGAGCAAGCTCATACTCCTGCCTACTAGAAGGCAATAGATCGGTTTAGGTTAGTGTAGTTGTTTATTGTTTTCAAATTTCTTGATTTCTAACCCGCTAATCATATAAGGATCTATTGAAGTGTGTGTTTGTTGTGCAGCTTGCAGGTACCCATTTTCACACATACAATATCCAACAAGCTATCTAAACTAAATAAATTATTATCATAAGGCCTCCCAGGGCCATAAATAATCTTAACATATCTAAACTATTAAAATTATCAAAACCATAAATATAAACCAAAATAATAAAAATTCTTAATATAAGGTCATCTATGGCCATAACCAACATTAACAAAAAATACTACAGGGAATTTATCCCTAGCGACCATCCTTGAATCTACAACCAACTTCATGGAGGAAATTTGACCAGTCTTTAGTGAGGAACTTGAGCAGTTCCTTGTAATTTCCTTGATCACTCTCATTTATTCCCGGGATCCTTTTCTACAAAAGGCACAAGGAGGTTGTTGAACTTTGTATAACCCTCAAGCTAAATTTGGAAACACTCTTAATTCTTGTTTCAAGTTTAGAGACCTTAGCTTTAATTTTTTCCAGCTAATTATGAGAATAGGTCCCTTCTTGTTGGTTTTACAAGCCCCTTGTGCCCTTCGTTTGTTTTTTTCCTCTTCTTCTGGCATCACATCATAGTAACATCAATAGGCCCAAATTTAATAATCTTTGAAAAAATGGAAGAGTTGTTAGCTATCTCAGAGCTTCCCTTCTCCTCTTCCTTTTGTTGAAGAGACTTTGTGACGACCTTGCAAACAAGGAGAGAGTTTTCACCGGGTACCGGAGTATCGACCAAATTCTCTTGAAGAGATTTATTAGAGATCGGGCTCTCCTTGCCTCCAAGCACCTGGTAGTTGGGTCATGATAGTGCAGACATAACTTAGTTGGACAAGCAACTTTTTATATTAGAGGCCTACTGGTTTTAACTTGTTGAACTCTGGGAACTTGAAAAGGGTGGGATTTCCTATAAGCGCATTTACCTTTAATAAAGAAAGTATAAAAAGCCAAGTCAATCTTACAGTAAGAATCTATCTATAGTCATATTATAAGTTTCCAAACAAAGAACTAACAGCAAACACTGAATGCATACATGATCATCAATCAAACATACATAAGAAGTAGAGTAAAATGATTTATCTAATTACTAAAATAACTAGAGAAGATGACATAAGGAAGCATACAACATGAAAAGCATTCATTAATCATGGAACCAGAAATGATGCAAAGTATGACACCAAGAGAGATTTATAATTCCTACATTAACTTCATGAATCCAGCATCACTGGTGGTAACATCCATGGCTCTAAGGGAGCATTAATCTACTGAAATTTAGCAAATTAACTAAGCTAAGAACATGAAAGCACTAATCGCTATCGACAACAAAATCATTAGTTTCCCCAACCCTTGGAATGGCATCCAAATTCTTATTTATAGGCAAGACTATCTACATCGGGACTCCAACCTACACAACCTACTTATGTACATTAGCTACAACATCTACAGTCGGTACTACCCGCTGTGTGTGCTTGAATGTGACCTCTAAATCAGGCACAAACTCAACATAGTCTTTACACAATTGTTCAATTCACAAAGACAAACATGAATTGTTCATCCTAAAAATTTGATTGAAGCAACTTGTTGCCTCCTAATTAGTTGTGGATGTCGAATCAGAACAAGAGCCAACAACCTGACCATTGCTAACATGGAGGATTTCTAAAGCATGAGAGAAGATGAAATTGCCATTAATCCATGAATGCACTACAATTAATCTATGAAATGAGATTGTTCTTAATATAGAAATGAATTGCAATTAATCTATGGAATCAAATGCAACTAGTCTAGAATTGAAATTGCAACTACTCTATGGAATGAAATTGTAATTAATCTAAGAAATGAAATACTCTTGATCTAGAATTCAAATGCTCTTAATCTAGAATTGAAATTGCATTTAAACTAGAAAGCTTGAGAGATGAAATTGAGATGTTAGATATGAAAATGAATTGCAAATAAGATCAACATATCTTTAATCCAAATTGAAATTAATCTAATTATGCAATTTAAACTCAAAAGAATGTAATAATCAATGCAAATTTCACTATAAGTTTGATGCTCTCAAAAATCATCATCCCTAATGAAGAAAAAGGGGTCCAATTTATATAAAAGCATGGAAAGAGGGTGAAGAGTTTCTTGAAAAGAAATGGTTGCCTCTTCACTTCCATTTGAGAGAAAAAAAAAGCATGAATTATTTAATAAAAAGGATGGATTATTGCCACATGAGTGACCTTTCATATAGAATTATGAAATTCTTTTTGAGGATAATCCATTCAATCAATTAAATAACTATTCAATTCCT
>MU223224.1:6134396-6146455 GCA_018584345.1 Thuja plicata | reverse complement strand
CTAATAAACCTTGATAATTTAGGAATTAAATATAATGTCAGATTTATGCAAATTTGGGTTTTCTGCATTTGAGACCCAGTCAATTAAAGTCAATTAGGAGGAGAATTTGCCTAGTACAATAGGACTTTGATGATGAGAAAATTAAAGGAATGCACCAAAATTGATTAGGATTATAAGGTGCCAATTTTGGGGTGTTACATTTTGCCCCTCTTTGAATTGATGTGGGAATAGCGCATTGATTCAAAGAATAGTTTGATGTGAAGATGAAGATTTTGGAAGTCTAGGTTAGGTTTTCCAGACACCGATCAGATTGAGAAGCAGAATCAACTAAGAGAAGATTAGAACCAGGGTTAGATTGCCCCAATACGAAGGTTAGCCCTCTGAGATCTAGGTTAGATTGCCTAGATAATGGTCTAAAGAGTTTTTGAGAGCCATCTTCAGAATGAAGCGTAACTTTCAAGAATTAGGGTTAGATTGCCCCAACACCTATTGAGATTTCAAGAATCATCTCCAGAATGAAGCTTGATCCTTGAGGATTTGAGTTAGATTGCTCAGATACCTAGAAAGATAGATGACAAGATGCGAGACATCAAGATGCCCCTAGAGATGCAAAAGCATGGAACATCCAATTTTAACCATAAGGTATGAAAAACTGAATATGCCCCAAGTGATGAGATGCCCCTAGCATGGGAACTTTTGATTCAGATCAGACTGATTCAAGAATAATGCGAAAAGATTTAATGATGCAATCATCCTGCCCCCTCAGGAGCAAAATCGAAAGATGACACACCATAATGATGAGAGCAAGAAATCGAAGATAGAAATAAGATCGAAGATCTAGAGAAATCCAGAGATAGATCGAGAGAAGACAGAATCAATTTGGAGCAATCAGGGAGTCCTACTAACTAGGTTTGACCATAGTTGACCAGAATTGACTAGAATTGACTTTGATGAAAAGATTGCAGAATCCAAGAAAATGATAACGAGAGATAATTTTGACAAGAAAGAAATGTCAGAAAATTGACTGGACAAGCGTCCCATCGTGTTGGTCCCAAAATTTTAAAATGCGATTTTGAGCTACTTAGGAGCGTCAGATTTCAATTTTAATCATAAAAATGGATTCAGAACGATCCATTTAGCCAAGGGTACAATTTTCGTAGAAAAATGAGCACTTTGAAAAATTAGGTCAAAGGCTATATAAGACCCGGAGGGGTCATTTTCAAATCATTATTCACCTTTGACTTTAGTGATGGCAAGGGCTCCAACTGATATTGATAGCATTCTCATGCACACACACCGATTTGAGTGTTCCCAACGACACAACTGACCACTGGAGTATGACGCACCTGTGAGTAATTGCAACTTGATCCTGTATTTCAATAAATTTTATCAATTTATAGCATTTTAGCACATTTTAGGCCTTTTAAACTTTGTCGCGTCTAATCTCGCACAAGGAAATATTTTCCTCGCATCGACCTAGGTCACCTTTTGCGCGAGGAATCTAATTCCTTGCGTGGGTCAGGAGTTCCTCGCACGAGCTCCTCCCCTGCGCTCGCGCGAAGAGCGCGCTTGCGCCTCGTGAGATTTTAAAAATCTCGTGCGGGAACACATCCCGTCTCGCGCGAGCCAGAAAGCTCGCGCGGGAAAAGAGTTTTCTCGCATGGAAAACTGACCAAAAATCAAAAGTTGTCATTTTCTTACGTCGCAGAGTCAGCCAGTTGCAATATCTCAAAACTATGTGTAGGATAGGTCCATAGCGATAGTTGTTGTCTTTTGCTTTGAAAAATCATCATTGTTGAGGTACTGATCCAATTTCATCGCTTGCTTTGCAGGTTGACTTGACTAATATTGGTTTTTGATCACATCATCCTGTCATGGGTGAGATACTTCAGAGATTATCAGATGTTGATGGTGCCCACATTCACGGCTAGGATTGACTTACCTTCGTGATGCACCCAATATTCAGGTAAATCACAACTTACTGGGTGCTCTGGTTGAGCGTTTCCACTCAAAGACGAACACCTTTCACTTGCCGCAGGGAGAGATGACGGTCACTCCCGAGGACATATAAAGGATTTTGAGATTGCCTTTCCACAGAGTTTGTGTGGAATAAGACACTCAGCCTAGAGTAGGTACAACAACATTGAGAGCAGTGTTCCAGGATGATTTGGTGATGGGCCGGGCCATTTTGTGGTAGGATTTGATTCGCGACTACGATAGAGATTACCCACTAGCAATTGTATTAGCACTTTTCCTGAGTTGTCACTTGGTTCCTGATCACGGTTAGCATGGATTGGAGTGTGACTGGGGAGGTATATTGTAGAATATGTTGGCCACTCCTACAGTTACTTTCGGATGGGGCAAGTGCATGCTTTCTTAGATGTACCACGAGATGCACGAGATTATGTATTGAGGTGCATGTACCATGGTGGCAGGAGTTGTAGTTCTTCATATCTGGGCCTGGGAGCACCTTCCCATATGTAGGTTGATATTTCATGACACACGACAACCTTTAGAGTTGTACATATACAGGTACACAGGACCGATGACCCAGCCCACACTAGGTAAGATAGAGTAGTGGAGAGCACAGATAGATGAAATGGCCGCAGTCATATGACGGCCTTGGGTAGCCATTGAGGTATGGGATGATGCTCACCATGAGCTATCATATATGTTCTGTTCACGTCCTTTGATCAGGTGTACCATCACTATTATTGAGCACTTCTTGCTCATGCAAGTATTGCACCAGTTCAGGAGACCACAGGATGTGTCTCAGGAGTACTGTACTTATGCCTGATTCATCGATGAGACGAAGAAGGGTTCGCAGTGACAGCTTGACAGGGGTCATAGTATGATAGACGCCCGAGTACCACCAGCCAAGTGGGATTATATGATCGCAGTGACAAATGCAGGTATGCCACCTGCATACATAGATCACATGTTAGGCCATCCATTTGTCAGATTTATAGCTCTTGTTGGTCTGATACCTCATGTACAACATGTAGTATGGCCACCACCGCAGTAGCAAGTGCCTCCACAGGTACAACAACCATAGGTACAGCAGCCACCTTTACAACAGTAGGAGAGAGTTGTACGACCACAGACATCTCAAACTGATATTCCTGTTAGACTGATGGGATCAGATGCAGGTGCTGGGACCATTGGTAGTTAGGACAAAGTTGTTGAGCAGGTAGATGATACTATCATGGCTAATGTTGGTCTGACTGATCCACCAAAAGGTGGACAGGTAGAATAGTTGCAGGAGGCTCTCCAAAGAGTCAGAGAGAGAGAGCCCGACAGTCTCAGAGGGAGTGTGACGACCTCCATACATAGGTGATTATTCAAGATACGCAGATATCTTAGTGAGACCAAGAGATCCGGGAGTTATGAGAGGCACTAGCGAGGTCACAAATAGAGACTAGATAAGAGGCTACTAAGGCTTCTTATTACTACGTTGCTTATAATATTGCAGTTCCTGAGGCGGTAGATCAGATTCAGCCATTTTCTAAGTATGTTGGTGCACGGGCCGCTCCACCAGGACCACCTCCTCAGCAGCAGGGTATGCCACCCCCTCCTTATCCACTGGGTGGTTAGATGAGATACTTGACATGCATATTATACCACCATTTTGACATATTGTGCTCGAGTAGCACCCTTGTACATTTCACCGATCGATATATATATGAGCTCAATTTTTGGCCTCATTGTACATGTTTATATATTGCTTTAGATGTGTATGTTTTATGAGATGATTTCCTATATGATTTAGATGTATGGATAAGAAATGTATTTCATGGATGGATATGTGGATGGATATGCACATGTTTTATTGATGTATGAAAATGCTATGATAGATGTTAGATGGATAAATGCTATGTATGATTTGATTTATGCTTATAATGGATGCACATGTTTATGGATGCAAGTGAATGTATGGAAATGCACTTTTTGGAAATGAATATAATGCAATGAATGCAATGGTAATAATCATCTTGTGCAAGATATTGCAATATACGACATGTACTAACCATAAGAACATGAATGAAGATCGAGAGTGAGGACTGGACACTTGTGCAGTTGAGAGGAAGCCATGATGAAAGATGAGGACCCTTGAAGAATGAGAAGACAAATGAAGAGAGCACCGAAATCGCCATGATGCAAGCCTAAAATGTGAATGAAATCCTATAATGTAAATGCAAGCCTAAGCTAAATGCAATCCTAGGACTTGGTTGTTAGACTCATCGTATTTATCATCATCGAGTACTTTTGGATCATCGGAGCCAATACAAATAAACAACATCAAGAGATGTGAGGCTTTTCTACCTTAATGTAGAAGCTCTTATCACATACACCCTATTTATTTGACATTTTTGAATTATCAAAACCACACCAACAAGTAGTAAACAAAGAAAACATCAGTGAAATTTATAAGAAAAAACAACGTACAAAGAAAGAGTCAATCATATCTCAGCATGTTTCAAGGCTTACAAATGTGTCTATGTTTAGGGTGTTGAAAAACACTCTTGTGCTTATGAGTGCAATGTGTTTGATTGCTATCGAGAGATGTTTACATCATGAGATATCCGATGTGTGTTGAAAAACATAGATGTGTGCAAAGAGAGTGTTGAAAAATACTGTTTGATTAAGGTGTTGAGAAACACTAGTTTGTGCCAGTAGAGAGTTATCCTTTGACAAGATTACTGACTCAAGTGGAAATTGAAGTGTGATCAAAATGGGGAGCCATGCCCCAAGTAACAAATGGATCAAAGTTGAACAAACAGATAGCGAGATGATGAGAGAAATCTCAGAAGTAGCGATAGTAGGCAGACTCAGTGAGAACCACTGGTGACTATCGTGAGAGAGATTTTCCATCAGCTTCACTGAGAGGTACTGCCTCAACCCATTTAGAAAAATAACCTATAGCAGTGATGATGTACTTATGTCCTCTCGAAGAAGATATATATATCTGACCCACTAAGTCGAAAGCCCACTATTGAAATGGCCGAAAAGTGATGAAGGGAATAAGCTCCTTGGCTGGAGCATGAATCAAATTACCATGGAGTTGACATTGTTTGCAAGACTTGGAAAACTATGTAGCTTCCTTCTCCATATCGGGCCAATAATAACCAGCTCTAATAAGTTTATGAGCCAGTGTTAGACCATTCAAGTGAGAACCACAAATGCCTTCATGTACCTCTTCTAATGCACGTTTGGACTCATCAGGTTCTAGACACCTAAGGAGGGTACCGTCTAGACCTCGTCTATACAAGTTGTTTGCTACGATGACATACCGTGAAGCACTGCGGATGAGGTGACATTTTTCATTTCTATTATATGTGTTAGGAATAATTTGATCACGGAGATAAGAGTAGATGTGGTGGTAGCAAGATGAATCATGTCCAATGACTGAACAGATCATCCGGGAGTCAGGGGAGTCATAGGCAGGGTAGCATAACATCTCCACTAGGAACTCATGTCTAAAATCATTCTCTGGCATTTGTAACATAGAAACCAGAGTAGCCATACCATCACCCGCTTTATTATCTTCCCTTGGAACTTGCTAAAAAGTAACATATGCAAAGTATTTCTTAAGATTGTCAACCATTTTTTATAGGGCACTAGATTTTCATCTTTTGTCTGATAGATGTCGTTCACTTGATTGATAACCAGTAGTGAATCTCCAAAGAATTTTAATTCATCCACTCACCATTCAATAGTGATATTTAGCCCATTGATCAAAGCTTCATAATCAGTGGTGTTATTGGTGAATGAACCATCAAAGAACATTGTCCATGTCTGATGCGTGAGAAGCATGATGGACTCATATGGGAATTCCATCCTTAATGGTTGATAATCTGTAATGGGTGCTTCAGCCAACTAATCCATGATCACTTGTCCTTTGATGGCTTTCCTCTCAACATATTCAATATCAAACTCACTAAGGAGCATGACCCATTTAGCTATTCTACCTGTGAGGGTAGCTTTACTGAGTAAGTATTTCAATGGATCAATTTTTGCGATTAACATTGTAGTGTGAGCCAAAATGTAGTGTCGTAACTTCTGGGAAGTGAAAACCACTGCTAGGAAAGCCTTGTCAATTATAGAATAATTCATTTTGTAAGAGACCAATGTTCTACTGATGTAGTAAATGGCTCTTTCTTTATGATTTTGATCTTCTTGGGCCAAGAGAGCACCCAGAGATGTTTCTATTGCTTAGATATATAAGATCAAAGGCTTCCCCTGAATAGGAGGCATCAATATGGGTAGATTGGCTAGATATTGTTTGATCTATTGAAAGCCTTGTTCACATTCTTTGTTCCAGTCATAAGTCACACCTTTATGCAGAGTTTTGGTGAATGGTTGTGACTTGTCAGCTTGCTACAATATGAAATGCCTAATAGATTGGAGCCAACCTTGGAGACCTCTTATTTGTTTGATATTACAAGGTGGAGGCATTTCCATTATAGCTTGTACCTTTGCTGGATCCACCTCGATTCCTTTAGCAGAGATGATATAGCCCAATAATTTTCCTGAAGTAACCCCAAATGCAAATTTCTTAGGGTTAAGATGCAACCTAAATTTTTCCATACGATCTAGTATAGGACCTAGATCAGTGAGATGTGTCTTTTTATCCATACTTTTATCAAGTGTGTCATCCACGTAGTCCTCCATTGTCCTATGCATCATGTCATGAAAGATGGTAGTGACAGCTCTTTGATAAGTAGCTCCAGCATTTTTTAGACCAAAGGGCATAACATTCCAGCAGAAAGTACCCCATGCACAAGTGAAAGCGGTCTTCTCTTGGTCCTTTGGCACAATTTTGATTTGATTATAACCAGAGAAACTGTCCATTAGTGAATACATCTCATATCCTGATATCATGTCCATGATCATGTCAATATTGGGAAGTGGAAAATCATCTTTGGGACTGTAACATATAAAATGTAACATAAGAAATGTAACATTTGAAATCTATGGTGGAAAGATAAGATATTCCTCTTCTATCCTAGGATGCACAAAGGAAAGATCCAAATTGATCAACCCAAAAAGGATCAATGCACAAATGAATCAATCATTTGGAAATGAGAGCAAAGAGGAAAGTCTTAATTTCCCCATTTTATGGAAAGGAATGAATGTGTCATAGATTTAGAACGATTAAGGATTTGAATTGAAATGGATAGGAGAAATGCACTAACCTTGAAATATTGCAGATCAAAGAATGTTGTTTTTTGAGGTCTGTACTCTATTTCTGGAAAAACTGAAGTATGATCCAAAAAGGAAATGCAAAGACGAACAAAACCCAAAAATCCTTTTTTGTTCTGATGTCGTCTTATGAAAAAGGTCGACCTTGACCCACAAATGTCAGCCTTGACCCAATAATATCAACCCTGACCTAGGTCAGGGGTGAGGTCAACCTTGACCTAGGTCAGGGGTGAGGTCAACCCTGACCTAATAATGTTGACCTTGACCTGCATAGGTCTGATATAAAATCTATTTGCAGATCCTGAAAGTTTTCTGAAAAGGGTATACAGATCTGAGTCCAAATCTGCAGTCCCGAACCTATACCTGCAAGAAAAAGAGGATTGTTTGTTAGGGGGGAGGGGTTTGCCTTGGTCAAACCTGAATTTTGGAATTAACCTCAAATATATGTAATTGAAATTGTAGAAGTAAACAAAGTAAATGCATAAATTCACCTTGCTTGTAAAAGTCCTTGTGGAGGATTCGAATCCTTCAATCCACAAGTATGTATGCACCAATGGATCTAGAATGTAGGATGTAGGATGTCTTCAATCAATTGCTTGTATATATCCAACACCAAGTCTTGAATGGGTTCTTGATTTTGGAAGAGGCTTGGAAGAAGGTGGATGAAGAGATCACCAAAAGGGCACTATGTAGCTTGAATCCTTCAATGGCCTCCAATGGATCTCCTTCATGAAAATATATGCTTGAATGCTTAAGAATGGATGAACGATTGCTTGAAATCTTTCTCCTTAGCTTTCTTGGACTTCACTTCATAATGCTCCTCAATTTCTTAATGATGCTTAGAAGACTTAATTTCTTGATGACGGTTAGAGAAAATGACAGGATAAGGCTCCCTTTTATATGAAACTAGGGCACAATCTTCTAAGGAGGCCAACATAGGAGAATTAAATTTCTATTAAAGCCTTTATCCCGAGGAGAGGACCTATATTAAATATAATTTATGAATCGACACTTCGGAACCCGAAACAACCGACCCAGAAGCGGGAAAATACTTTTTGCAAAGACCGACATCTAGAACCTGCAAGACCCTGAAGTTTGAACCCTGGGTCAAGGTTGAGGTCAACCTTGACCTAGGTCAGGGTCAAGGTTGACCTTGACCTAGTTTAAGGTTGAGGTCAACCTTGACCTAGGTCAGGGTCGAGGTCAACATAGACCCAAAAGGTCGACCCTGATATTGAAGTCCAGAATCTCAGGTCTACAGTCCATAATGTAGAAATTAGGCTGGAAAGAAGTGGAAGAGGGATGGAATAGGGGGAAAGCCAGGTCTAGATTAGGAACCCATTCAAGGTGCTTGATATGACCCCAAACCACTTACTCAGAAGGCTAAACAAGTCTTACAATGGAAGTGCTTCCATTTTTTGACTATACATTTAGCCCCCACTTTAGCAAGAGTATGAACTCAATACAAACTCTTGGTAAAGGAGAACATAGAGAAAGGACAATCTTATTGGAATCAAAAGGGGATAAGAGAGACATTACTAGTCAAAGAGAAAGAGAGAGAGAGAGGAGTGATTAACTCACCCAATAAGATGTGTGTATCTCATTGTGAACCACAAAAAGGATAGGATGGACCACCAAGCAAGCACTTGATAGTTACCCCATAAATTTGTGTGCCTTCTGGTGGCTTTTTGCATGTAGGTAGTGCATATTCTGATAGCTTTTATGAAGTACCCATGGATCCATATTCTTATATCACCATGAAATACATTTGTAAAATGCGTATCTCTTCAGGGTTTAGCAACTTATGTGTGTTACCTTTCGAGGAATTAGCATATTGAATTGTAATTGAATGCGTATCTCTTTAGGATTTAGCAACTTATGTGCGTTACCTTCAGAGGATTTAGCATGTTTTAAAACAAAATGTTAGAACAAAAATGCATAATATAAAATGAGGGAGGTCGTGTATATGCCTCCTCCTTAATATGGAAAACTACATACTATTTTGACATGTTAAGGAAAGAAAAGATCAAGGATAAATCCTTCTTCAACATCAAGAAAATATCCATAGACAACACCCAGTCCAAGCCAAGAAGGTCACAGCTCATATGAGGCCATGGAAGGGACGAATGCAAAGATATACAATGCAAGAAGTGAAAAATTAACCCTTGTAAGGGATAGCACAGTATTCAGTTTCCAAGGTGAGAGATTTATCAACCATGGAAACCCAATGTCTAACAAAGAAATAGGTTATGATCAAGGACATAGGTCCTTAATGTAAACCAAAATGTTCATGTATGATGGATATCACATAATAGATAGATAGATACTGCTTAACCAAGGGAAAAGTGAATCATGAAAAGAAAGAAAAGAAGGAGATGTCATCCTTGTCCCCCAAGCATGGGAACAAGGATGAAAGGGGACCTATTATATCACTCACAATACTATGCAAGACAACGAGGTCCCAAATATTAGGCTAACATTGTTTACATAATATGGAGTTCCATAATAGGAACATAAATGTTATTTAGAGAAAATAGGATTGAAATACAATTCATTGCCAGATGATATATAAATAATTTTACTATCAATGAGTTGCCTAATCTTATAATGTAAAGCATGACATTCATTAGTAGAGTGATCATGAAATCTATGATAGAAACAAAAAGGAAGATTCTTCAAGTGTAGACTACATTTATTTTTATGTTTAGGTCTAGTAATCATCTTAGCACGAAGGAGTTTAGGACAAAGAACTTCTTGGTCAAATTCCTTCATAGGTTCATCATGTTTTGAATTTTTATTTGAGATGTTGTTATTGATATGTTCTTAAGGATTAAATCCCAATCCATAAGAATGTTCATGCCCCCCATTCTGTAAGGGCATTTGAATTCCCTGTTTATGCTTACCACATCTTTGACCATGGAATCCTTGTTTAACTAGTAAATGATAACTAGGACCATAATGAGAACCCATATCAAAAGGAGTCAATGGAATTTCAGTAGTCACTATGTCATCATTAGTAGGTTTGATAGATTCATAGTGGGTAGAAGCAGTGACAAAGTTATTACAAAGGTAATGAGAAGTAGAAGCAAAAGCTCGTTGTTCAAACTCTCTTTGTTGCTTCATAAAATCAAGATCAGAAACCTTATATTCTCCAATAAAGGTAAGATTAAAATTCAAGGTTCCCCAATCATCTCTAGGAAGAGCATTAGAGGAAGAAGGATTACTATTAGGAATAGGAGTATGGTGGGTTTGAATATTCAAACAAGGATTTGGCGCATCATCTACATGAAATGTATACACCATGTTGTTGTGAATAAATTTCTCTTTACGATGAAGGGTGGAAGGAACAACATGCATCTCATGCAGCCAAGGTCTACCCAAAAGAAGGTTATAATTAAGAGGTCCAGGCATAACATGAAAAGGAGTATTCAGGATGACCAGACCTACTTTGATAGGTAAGGTAATGATTCCCAAAGTGTTCTTATCAATGTTATCAAAGCCACGTATAAGATTATTATCAGGTTGACTAGTTGAAAGATTGGCTTTAATTGATTTGAGCATGTCCATGCTACAAATATTAAGCCCAGATCCATTATCAATCAAGGTCCTACAAATGATACTCTGATTGATAGTAACAGCAATCGTGAGGGCATCATATTGCTTCTAAACTTCTTGAGAAGGTAAATCCTTTTCATTAAATAAAATGTCAGGAGGACCCGGGGTAGCATGCATGCATTATAAGAAGGCATTGATGTTCTCTTGATTAGGAGGTGGAGTGGAAAGAGTTGCTATAGATTTTTGCAAGGCTTCATGGTAGGTAGGTTAAGTTTGAAGAAGCTCCCATAAAGAAATCTTGGCAGGGGTATTGCACAATTGATTTATCATATCATAATCCATGCTAGGAAGACGGGGTGGAGGAGGAAGAATGGGTTGAGAAGGTGGTAAAGAAATAGGAACCACCATATTAGGTTGAGGGTTATTCCTTGTATGATAGGTGTGCGATATTGAATCTTGATCATTGAAATATTCTAAAGATTCAATAGGTTTACCTTTGATAGTAATGTGGGGACAACCTTTAATACTCAACAAGGGTTTAGGACAAACCATGTTAGTTATCTCAGCACTACAAATAGATTCACAAGAAGGAATAAAAGAAGACATCCTAGGAGGAGATGAGGTAGGATCTTTATTCTCCATAATATCATCAATAAGAGGGAGAGCATTAAGGGAATTCATATCATTCTCCACTAATGCCTCATCACTAGAAGGAATCTCAAATGGAGGTAAAGCATCTATAATGTTTTCTTCTTTCTCTAAAATTTCTTCATAAAAGGAGTGTGTATTAGAAAAAGAGTCACCATCATGTATGAATATGTCATCCATTAATAAATCACCCTCTTGTATCAAAGCATCTTCACAAAGAGGGGATAAATCAATGTCATTATCCGAGGGTTCATCCCAAAAAGGAGGATAATGCACAATGGCTTCATGAGGAAGAGAGTAATCAACATCCAAATCCAAAGGTTCATCCCAAATAGGAGGATTATATTCTAAAGTAGGCTCATAGGAAAGACATATATTAGGAGAAGAATTAACATCAATCCATAACTCATCTCCATAAAGAGAAATATGATGGAGAGAAATATTAAAGTCATCTTCTTTCTCTAATATATCCTTACAAGGTAATACAAGAGAGGAAAAAGAAACATTACATGCACTAGATAAAGTATTTCTAGATGTAACATCATGCAATGGTAAGGTAAGAGGAGGATGTTGTTTAATCCCAAAAGTTATAGAAGGATGTTTGGAAAACACTTGAAACAACTTGTGCAACATGATAATGAATAAAGAAATGC
>MU223224.1:6115783-6134281 GCA_018584345.1 Thuja plicata | reverse complement strand
TAAATGCAAGAGCATAAAAGAAATCTACTTTTAAATGCATGTAAGATCTAACACAAGATGCAAATCTAACACCAAAAAGAAAGCGTTGTCTATCGCGGGTTCACCAAAATGTAACATATAAAAATGTGTACATAAGAAATGTAACATTTGAAATATATGGGGGAAAGATAAGATATTCCTCTTCTATCCCAAGATACACAAAGGAAAGATCCAAATTTATCAACCCAAAAAGGATCAATGCACAAATGAATCAATCATTCAGAAATGAGAGCAAAGAGGAAAGTCTTAAATTCCCTGTTTTATGGAAAGGAATCAATGTGTGATAGATTTAGAATGATTAAGGATTTGAATTGAAATGTATAGGAGAAATTCACTAACCTTGAAATATTGTAGATCAAAGAATGCTATTTTCTAAGGTCTGTAGACTGTTTCTAAAAAAACTGATAGTTGATCCCAAACCAGAATGCAGAGATGAACAAAACCCAGAAATCTTTTTCCGTTCCGATGTCATCTTATGAAAAAGGTCGACCTTGACCCACAAATGTCAACCTTGACCCAATAATGTTGACCCTAACCTGCACAAGTTTGACAGAAAATCTGTTCGTGTCATCCGAAAGAAAGTTGAAAAGGGTATCCAGATCTGGTCTCAAATCAACAGTCTCAAACCTATACCTGCAAGAAAAAGAGGTTTGTTTGTTTTGGGGGAGGGGTTTTCCTTGGTCAAACCCCAGTTTTGGAATTAACCTCAAATATATGTAATTGAAATTGCAGAAGTAAACAAAGTAAATGCATAAATTCACCTTGCTTGTGAATGACGTTGTGGATGATTCGAATCCTTCAATCCACAAGTATGTATGCACCAATGGATCTAGAAATTAGAATGTGGTATGTCTTCAGTAAATTTCTTATACATCTCCAACATCAAATCTTGAATGCGTTCTTGAATTCGAAGAAGCTTAGAAGAAGGTGGATGGAAAGATCACCAAAAAGGGCACTATGTAGCTTATATCCTTCAATGGCCTCCAATGGATCTCCTTCATTAAAATGGATGCTTGGATGCTTGAGAATGGATGAATGCTTGCTTCAAATCTTGCTTGAATTCTTTCTTGGACCTCACTTGATAATGCTCCTCAATTGCCTAATGATGCTTAGAAGACTTCATTCACTTGATGATGGTTAGAGAAAATGAGAGGAGAAGGCTCCCTTTTATATGAAACTAGGGAAAAATATTCTGAGGAGGCTGACATAGGATAATTAAATTTCCATTAAAGCCTTTACCCCTAGGAGAGGACCTATATTAAATATAATTTAGGAATCAACACTTCGAAACCTGAAACAGCCGACCCAGAAGTAGGAAAATACTTTTTGCAAAGACCGACATCCAAAAACTGCAAGACCCTGAAGTTTGAACCCAGGGTCAAGGTCAAGGTCAACCTTGACCTAGGTCAGGGTTGAGGTTGACCTTGACCTAGGTCAGGGTCAAGGTCGACATAGACCCAAAAGGTTGACCCTGACCTTGAAGTCCAGAATCTCAGGTCTACAGTCCAGAATGCAAAAATTAGGCTGGAAAGAAGTGGAAAGAGGGACAAAATAGGGGGAAAGCTAGGTCTAGATCAGGAACCCATTCAAGGTGCTTGATATGACCCCAAACCACTTACTCGAAAGGCTAAAAAAGTCTTACAATGGAAGTGCTTCCATTTTCTGACTATACAGGGACATGCCAAATTTAAATCTCTAAAGTATGTGCAAACCCTGATAGATTTTTCATGTTTAGTCACTAGGATGATGTTAGAGATCCACTCTGCATAATCAATTACTCAAATGAACCCAGATTTTAGAAGTTTTTCCAATTCTTCCTTGATCAATAAATTCAGATGCCGATGCATTTTTCTAAGTTTTTGTTTGACTGGTTTCACACCTGGAGCTATTGATAAGTGATGCATAATGAGATCAGGATCCACACTTGGCATGTCAGAATACGTCCATGCAAAATTTATCTTTTTATCCTGGAAGAATTATGTGAATTCCTTAAGTTTTGTAGATAATGACTTGGCCACACGAATGATGTGTGAATGTTCTTCTGTTCCCAGATTTATCGACTGAGTTGGCTGAATTAACACTGATGAACGTTCCTGGAAGTGACTCGGAAGCACATCAAGTATCTCATCCTTAGGTGCCTCAGAGAGGTTTTCACCTTCGGATACATCTTTTATTTTTACTTTTTTGGCTCTGATACTGCCACAATGTGGTTTTCACCAACAAAGCACCTACTTTTTCTTCTTTCAATTTTCTAACTAAGATAATTGATGTCAGCCTCAGTCATGTTGACACTTTCTTCACTAGTGGATGATGTCACGGGTTCCACAACATGAAGGTAGTAGGCTCAGATGTAATCATTCTAGAATGTAAGGACTTCACTGGATGAAGAAGTGGAATTCCAGTCTATTAATTCAGAATGTTTGAGGGAAAGAGACGTGACAGGTTCAAGTGCGTTCACAGTATAGTCATCGAAAGCGTTAACTAGCAAGCTCAGAGCTAAACCAATCTCATCCAAAGGTGTGTTTGAATCCTTTTGATCCCTAACGACCGAAGTAGAAGACATGTTAACATTTATATAATAAAACTCATTAGACCTTTCACTAGACCCCTCACTTACGTCGAGAAGTTTTTCATAAGATCCTTATGACAAAATATCAAACTCATATTCATGAGAGCTTGTATCTGAACTCCAACTTGGGTGCTTGCACCATGAAGGTTTAGGAGTTCTTTCCATACCAGCCTGTTCTCAAACTAACTATTCTGGAAACTCTGGTGGTACGTATCTTTCACCTTGGAAGTTAGGATCTTGCAACACTTTCCACTGTTCATAGGTTAGTGCATCAAGTGGAGCAGTCTTAGCAGAATCACTGTCACTCTTGGTTATACTGATGCGCGGCATAAAATTATCTGGCTCAGCAAAGAATGCAGCTAGGTCTAGAGGAATGGGATACGGAAAACAATCCTCATCAAATCTATCTTCTATGGCATTGACTGCAGATGTACCTTTATATTTTGATGAAGGTTCCACTTTTGGCCCAAATTTATTGATCCCTAGATGGAACAAGATCTTTTTGAAACCTAAACTAGTGGTGTCTTTTTTCTTTTGACCTATAGCTTGAATAGGTTCTAGTAACCCATTTCCACTCACCCCTATTGGGCCACTCCCTTTGTACCAAAAAAATTTCATAATCTTAAGACCTTCTCTGTTGGGGTTTAGTTCTCAAGCCGGGGCAGTCTGTTCAGCTATGTTCTTTCCTTTACAAAGTCAAGCCTTGATAGCTATTTCCTCATCTTTATCTTCTAATTGTGTAGAGGGTTGTACAAAGACACCGTCATAAACTACCTCAGGAGGACCAGAAGATCTATTTTTCTCAGAAGGTCTCCCATAAGAACAAGGAGATAGAGGTAGAGCTGCTAAAGATAGCATTGGTTCTATTTGATATCCTCCCATGCCTATGTCTGTGATTTTTAGTGTCGATTACATATCTCTGAGCTTGGCATCACAGAGTTCTATGTATTCTCTATTAGTTGGAATAAGACTATCAGCTGATTGAGTGGGAGCGTTACAAGAAGAGCTCATACTGGAAGGAACTGTCACCTCTGTGCCTTGAAAAGAAAACTTAATACACTGATGGTATGTAGAAGGAACCACTTGCATCTCATGGATCCATAGTCTCCCTAGCAATATATTATACGCAAGAGGAAGGTCTAGCACTTGACATGTGATGTCTCTTTTGACTGGACCAACCCGAAAAAGGTAGCACAAATAGACCTTTAGATTTTCTCTCTTCTTCATCATAGGCCTTAATGGTAATTCTTTTGTGAGAATCTATGCGATCTTTGCCATACCCTAGCTGAGAAAGAAAATGAGCAGAGAAAATATTGAGACCAGCACCATTGTCAATGAGGACGCGGCAGACTAGATGTTTTCCTATCATGACTTCTATGTGCAGAGGAGCATTGTACGGGTGACTAATTGAGTGATCATCTTCTTCAGAGAAGGACAAATACTATGGTGAAGTCAGGTGACCCACATGGATTGAAACTGATCTAGATTGATATCTTTGGGGACATTAGCTTCTGTGAGAGCTTTGTCCAGAATCTGCTTATGAGTAGGCGAGATCTTCAATAGCTCAAAAATAGTTATTTGAGCATTGGTCCTTTGAAGCTGGTCAAGAATTCTATAACCAGCAGTAGGACACATAGGGACCACCTTTGTGGCCTTTTTGACAAATCCAACAATAGTCTTATCCGTAATTTGTTTCGGCACAGACGTAGCAGCAAAAGGGTTAGGACCCTTGATAGTGATTTTAGCCTGAGATCTAGTAACAACGTTCACACAATCTTGAGATGTTTCAGATTCTGATAATTGAGACCCAGGGCCTCTCAAGACAAATGGGGTTCTGGGTTTAGAAGCATTCCCACTTCCCTTGCTAGTAAACATATTGCAATATTCCACTTCCACTAGTTTAAG
The DNA here is from genome assembly GCA_018584345.1 of Thuja plicata. Classification (NCBI taxonomy): domain Eukaryota; kingdom Viridiplantae; phylum Streptophyta; class Pinopsida; order Cupressales; family Cupressaceae; genus Thuja; species Thuja plicata. The sequence continues at coordinate 6,129,768 of MU223224.1, read as the reverse complement.
CATGTTGATAACATTATCATAAGTGGTATGTGTGTAATTAACTTTGGTATTATTATTCTGAGTGTTGGGGGACTCACCTTTCTTATGACGAGGAAAGCGATCTTTAAATGCTTGATGATCCGAATTCTTGTTATGATTCTCCACAATGATAACCTTGTTATCAATCAAATCTTGGACTTTATGATGCAATTAGAGACATGTAGCAGTCTTATGACCTTTTTTTTTATGGTAGTCACAGTAAGCATTCGCATTCCACCAATGAGGTCATGGTTGTGGATCATATAGACATTTCTCCAAAGGAGCAAGAATCTGATTTTGTACCAAAGTTTTGAAAACCACACCAAGCGGTTCTCCCAAAGAGGTAAATTCATGCTTGGTTCACGTTGCCCAAGGTTAGTTGCCAGAAAATCTAGAAGGGTGTTGACTATTGGTTGTGGCCTTCTCAATAGCTTTGGTTTCTTGTATACTAGAGGTGAGATTGAAGACCAGTTTCAAAGAATTTTAAGTCACGTTATCGACCACCCCATCATTCACAACATCCCTATTTTTGTTGGAAAATTTCCCTTTATCTTTGTTGGAAGATGAGGGATTTTTTTTGTTATCTTTATTCAAGGTCAATTCACCTTTTTTAACCATGAATTATTCTATTCTCAAAACTTGTTTTATCATACTATCAAAATTAAGGGGACCTTGAAGTTGGACTTGATACCCGAAATCAAGGGTGAGATTATCCAAGAATATATCGAGTTTCTCAGACTTGGGTATTTTACGAGGGTACTTTGTGCAAAGTTGTCTCCATCTTTGGAGAAATGTTAAGAATGGTTCCCCTTGCCTTTGCTTGAGGTTGCAAAGGTCCCTTATGCTAATTGGATGCTGGATATTGTGAGAATAATGTTGTATAAAGAGATTGGCAATCTCATCAAAAGTCTTGATACCAGTGGGCAGTCGTGAGAACCACTCCATGGCAGGTCCACCCAAACTTCATGGAAAAAGATGCATCAAATATGTTTGATCATGTATAAACTCCATCAATAAGGCACCAAATTCTCTTAAATGATCCTAAGGATCAATGGTACCTAGATACTTGTCATATTTGGGGAGTTCTACACCTTTGGGAAAAGGTGGCATAACAATACTCCTATCAAACAAAAAAGGACATATGCTTTCCATTGTAAACTGTTAGGTTGGTTTGTCCTTATCTTTCATAAGTTGGCTGATTTGACCTTGCATGTCTTGAATTATATTATGCATCTTGGAGGTCTCACTTTCCTCTTCCTTAGCGACAAGCATTTCCACTTGGAAGTTTGCATGTAACTTGACCCCTTGTTTTGCCAAATCTAGGAAGTATTTTTCTTTGTCTTCCGCAAGGAGTATTTCCATCATTTTGATGAGAGCTTTATTAGACTTTGTTGCATCTATGTCATTTTGAGTTATTGGCTCATCATCATTGCCAAGGATTTCATAAATACTATAAGTCTAATCTTGACCTTGGTGATGTTCTTCTTCTTGATGACCTTGTTCATGTTGGGATTGGTCGTGACCTTGCGTGTAATCAAAAGGAGATGTCATCTTGTCAACGCAAGATTGTTCTGTGTGCACTCCTTTAGTATGAGTGTGAGTATCGCATTCAAGAATCGTAACCAATGTGCTCTTCGGTGAATCAAAAGGATTGAAGTGTTGGAAAGGATCACTAAGGTAGTGAGGATCGTTAATAGGATCAACCCAAATGGGTGATTTTTATAAGCCTAGTTGATCTGAAAGAAATGGATTATGTTGATCTTGAAACAATGGATTAGAACACACCTGCAATACTGGTTTCTGATTAGGACTTGGATCTATACTAAACAGGGAAGAGGAACGTGAGGATCCCTCTTGGTTATCAACTTGAATAACGGGTTCAGAATGACCTTTTCCTTGATTGCGAGGTTTACTTCTACCTACACTGAAACCGTGTATGGGAAAAATATTACCACTCCTAGTCATAACAGGCATAGATGAAGTTGAAATAAGAGGAAACTTAAGATCTGACTTAGAACTCTGTCTCTAGAGATATCAAAAAAAAAGAGGTAATAGGCTAGTACAGCCAAGGTGTGAGATGCACCCGGCACGAGTCATCAAGAGTATGGCTAGAATAGCTGAGATATGACGATCGTGTCACAAGGTACAAAAACACAAAAAGATAGGATGAAGACAAAGAGACAAGACAAGTTTGAGTAAGATTCAGTCAGTTCATAACTTGAAGCAACTAGTTTCAGACTACATACAATGAGGAAATAAGCAATTAGACCCCAGACAAAAGGTAGATCAGGAAAAAAGTTCACCAGTTAACGGGAAAAAGGTCACTATTTTGGATGCCAGGCTACAGATCCATGTGAGGAAATGCCTTGCCACATGAGAAAGTGCTAAAATTCATGCAAGAAAATGCTAGCTCACGCGAGCAAGTGCTAGGTTTCTGAAAGTTTGTGCAAGAAAAGACCAAATTTTTGTAAACGGACTCATTTTTTTAGATAAAACCAGATTTTGAGACACAGCATGAACTGTTCTCTGACAAAATTTTCATGTTCATGGAAGTTTTATGATGATACAAATCAGCAATCTCTGTTTCAAGGTGATAAGCACTCGTTTGCAAACACGAAGTTTCAATCAAGCAGTAGTGACACAAACAGTAGTCGTAAACAGTTCTACCAAGGACAAAGCAACTTGGCAAAATTATGGGAGTCTTTGTTTGATGATGATTCAGACAATTTAAGACTCAAGAACAAACACTCAATTATCCCTACAAATAAAATTGGTTGAGAAGACAAAATTTGTGCCCCGTTGTCTTATGCGTATGTGTGCACCTCACACAGCAGTGTCACCCTCAAAAGAGCACCCGTGTTTTTGTTGTTTCCAAGGACTAAGTATATATGTTTGAAGGTTACCCTTAAACAGGGACCAGCATCATATACCACTTCAAGCATCCAGGTGCATACCTATGTCGAGAATCTAGGGGAGAGATTCTTCCCTCTCCCTGCGCACAGATTATGTCTCCTTTCAGAGGTGAATCGGGTAGGCATCTAACTAAGAGAGTGTTTAGTAGGATTCCGTTCACAATAAACTTCAGTGCCTTTGATACAGAGCTAGGTCCTCGTAGCCACAACAACACTTGTAAGTCATACACCCTTGCAAGCAAGGCTGGGAGCGGTGCCGCTTAGTACAGCAAACAAGGCTTTCTCACGATGATAGTTGAAATCATGAGAAATAAGTTACCATGGCTTTGAAGTCTTTAGAATACAATAAAGAAGACTTTATTAGAGTGAGGTGGAATCACCGGAAATAGGTGTGTACTCACTTGGGTCATTCCCGGAGGTTCAACTTCTGGTAGGCCCTCTAAAGGTGACACAACTTGGTTCAGATTCAAGGGTTTGATTTTCTGGTTCTCTCAGAAAGAGAAGAGCATACTTCTCTACCTTTTCACCTCACCCAAACACATCAAGCATATTCATCACTGAGATAGTTTCACTCCACCAAATCCACAAGCCTTTGGGTTTCTGATTCTCTCAAAGAGAGAAGAGCATAATCCCCTAACAAGTAGAAGTGCTAAAAATTCGCTATCTTGCTTTTCTTCTTCAAGTATCCATCATGCTAGCAACATCTGGGTCTCGGCTTCATCCATGGGCATCACTTCCATGTAATGAAGAGCCTATTCCCCTACTTTGCTATCGGGATCCTTATGAAATTTTAACAAAGCCTTATTTAAACTATGTGAATGAAAAATAGTAAACAAACATGACATTTTGATTATGCCTTTGACAATTGTCTTGCAGGCAAACTGTTAGAAAGTGTTTTTGATCTTTGAGAAGCAAACCTACAAACCACTGTTATGATATAGCAGAAATCAAAAATAGAAAAATCACAGTAGAGAACAGATGTCAGAAAATAAAAGAAGCAAATTACAAATTCTAGAAATTGAAAGTTTGTCTGCTAAATTTCGTGCGAGAAAGTACTTCACTACACATGAGAAAGTACTTTGAGGTGTGTGAGCTTTTTGTTTCTTCGCGTGACAAAGTGCTACAAAGAGAAAAACTTCACGCAGCTCGACCTAAAACCTCGCACGAGACTCTGTACCAGTGCAGAATGGACGTACGGCAGAGTCCCCAAATCACTGTCAAAAAGTTCAACAATGACGCCATAAATTATTTTTTCTACCCCACGGTGGGCACCAAAATGTGTGTGTTTGAATGTGACCTCTAAATCAGGCACAAACTCAGCATAGTCTTTATACAATTGTTCAATTCACAAAGACAAACATGAATTGTTCATCCTACAAATTTGATTGAAGTGACTTGTTGCCTCCTAATTAGTTGTGGATGTTGAATTTACTCTCAGAACGAGAGCCAACAACCTGACCATTGCTAACATGGAGGATTTCTAAAGCATGAGAGAAGATGAAATTGCCATTAATCCATGAATGAACTACAATTAATCTATGAAATGAGATTGTTCTTAATATAGAAATGAATTGCAATTAATCTATGGAATCAAATGCAACTAGTCTAGAATTGAAATTGCAACTACTCTATGGAATGAAATTTTAATTAATCTAAGAAATGAAATACTCTTAATCTAGAATTCAAATGCTCTTAATCTAGAATTGAAATTGCATTTAAACTAGAAAGCTTGAGAGATGAAATTGAGATGTTAGATATGAAAATAAATTTCAAATAAGATCAACATATCTTTAATCCAAATTGAAATTAATCTAATTATGCAATTTAAACTCAAAAGCATGTAATAATCAATGCAAATTTCACTATAAGTTTGATGCTCTCAAAAATCATCCTCCCTAATGAAGAAAAAGGGGTCCAATTTATAGAAAAGCATGGAAAGAGGGTGAAGAGTTTCTTGAAAAGAAACGGTTGCCTCTTCCCTTCCATTTGAGACAAAAAAAAGCATGAATTATATAATAAAAAGGATATATTATTGCCACATGAGTGACCTTTCATATAGAATTATGAAATTCTTTTTGAGGATAATCCATTCAATCAATTAAATAGCTATTTAATTCTTTTTTATGTATATTAGCTAAAGGGGGTGGAATTAATTTAATTTAAAAGCACTTAGGACTTTAGAATTAAATCAATTAATCCTAGGGATTTTTAGCAATAAACCTTGATAATTTAGGAATTAAATATAATGTCAGATTTATGCAAATTTGGGTTTTCTGCATTTGAGGCCCAGTCAATTAAAGTCAATTAGGAGGATAATTTGCCTAGTACAATAGGACTTCGATGATGAGAAAATTGAAGGAATGCACCAAAAATGATTAGGATTATAAGGTGCCAATTTTGGGGTGTTACACCCACGTTGTCATAATCACCTTATTATATACAATCACTTCAGAAGATAGAAGAAAGAATAGTCAAGATAGAAGAAGAAGAATCCAAGAGATTTGTCATTAAGAAAAGTGTCTTTGTACTTGCGGATGTGACTATACATTTTGGGTACCTTGGGCCATATGCCCCATAAATACAATTTTGGCTCCCTGTATCTAAATACCATCCATGTATGCTAGGTATTAAATGTTGAATTTGCACCTCAGGGACTTGAACGGATCTGTAGTTATCTATCCTTCCTTTGTTTCTATTGGGCCACACTATACCTACCCCAATTATGAAAATACTGACAATAAATCTTGGATGGTGATCAGTCAGCTTCAGATAAATCATCAACACGAGTCACCATAAAGAATACAAAATTGGAATCTGAAACTCTAAGATCTTGGAGCTTGGAATCAAAGAATAAATAATATACCAATAGACCCCTAGGAGAATAAATCCCCATATCCCGAAGGACTTGTTATTCCTTGAACTTCTTGTAGGCCTCCAAAATCTGAAGCACACCTTCCTCATTTACTTCCTTTAAACAATCCTAGTGGTTGATGACATCCTCAAGATGATTATTTGCATCTACAAACTTTTCCTTTATCTCAGAAGCTACCCTGAAGGTGTCATGGGGCTTGAGCACCAACTAGGAGAGTCACCCCATTACTGTGTTATGAAAATATCTAAAGGGCTAGAATTGTGCATCAACTACCTCATCAAATTTAATCAGTATAGAATCAATGGGAGTATATCTCGGGGCTCAATGGGTTAGCTGAAGTAATATCTTTGATAAATAATAAATATTGGTACATGAGGGGCTGGACTGCAAAAAGGTGTCCCTCTAAAACCTTTACCAGTTGCTTGCTTATTTTGATTCTAAATGCAAGGCTGGATTATTAGGTCCTTAGGAATCCATATGACTCATCTCCTAGGCTGTCTATCTATGCAAGATTATCCTCCCCAAGATTCAAAATTTCTTCCAAGTCATCCTTCCACCATTCATATTTTCTATCTTCTCTTTACATTGTGGAAGGATGGCCTTCAGCTGATTCAAGACATTGTGAGTTTTGAAGAAATCAGTGAGCATCTCAAATTGAAAGCTTCTCACTTCTCTAATTTGTTTGGTTGTCCACTAGTCTACAGCCAACACTTTCTTCTTCATTATTCTTTGCATGTCCATATTACCCTGTGGAAGTGGAATTTTGTTGGTGGAAGGCCTGAGTGTTGCGGAGGAGAGAGGATGAGATAACTCTGTCAGGAGCCCAGGAATATTTATCTTTGTTGCTTGGAGCTCTTTTAATCTATGGGATTCTTTATCATATCACTCATGTATGTGGCATGGTTTCCTTCATCTAAGAGATCTAACTCTCTTCTCTAAACTCTTTTTCCCAGGGGAACCTCTGTAATCATATAATCCTCAATAGCTACCTCATATTCATCTTTATCTTCCAGTGGGGCTACCACTACTACCACATCCATCCAGGTAGTGTGGAGGGTGTGAACCTTTTTAGGCTTCTTTATTGCTCGACCCTCTTCCAACCTAACAACCAATGATAATGGGGTCATTATTTCTGTCGAATCTTTTCTTCTCCAAGATTCTATCAACCATTGTGGCAGTCCCTATGATCTATTAATACCCATGCACTTTAGGTTTCCACAGGGTTCTATTTAGGCTCCTCCATTGTTGTGTCTTTGGCACTATTACCGGGATCATTGCCTTCATTTTCTTTATCTACCCCTGCACCTTCCACCGATATATTTTATATTAGCAGGTAGAGAGGTGGGGGTTGTTGGACTGGCTCATTCTGGACCTCCTACTAAAGATCTAGGATAGCATCATCTTTCTGTGTGTCTGGGGGAGGTGATTGGCCTTGACTACCTATTAGAATTTAGAGCATAGAATTATTGGGTATAGTTGTTCCCATAGGTCCAGTTTCCCCAAATGTTGATAGTTGCTTCTCAACCCACTTATTCTCTTGTTTATTTTTATTCTTTGACTTTTCTCTTGACTTCCTTCTACAAAAGTTCTTATTCATGCCCTTGGGCATGATTTTGTACCTACTCTTCATTTTTCTCCTCTTCCTAGAGGGTACCTATATCTTTTTCTGGTGCTATCTCCTTTTTCACCCTTGCCTTCATCGTATGTAGACTTCTGAAATCATCAATCTAGAAGAAGTCATCAAAATTTGTCTAGAAAATATTTGGAGGATCCTCCGGGGAATCATATTTTTTGGAGGAGGATGTAGAGGGAACATCTTGGACCTCGGCCACATCTTTGAGTTCCAGGCTTGGGTCCCTATTCAGAGGGGATTTGTCCACTTTTTGTTTCTTCCTCCTTTGGAGTGGTTCTTTGGCAGATGCAATTACTACTTCTTTGCCAACATACTCACTACATTCCATACCAAATGGGGTAAATAAGGAGGGAGACACACTCAATGGGGTTAGGGAGCTTATTTTAGTAGTTCCAAGACCAAATGTCACCATGGAGCTCGTCGCTTCAACTAGCTTCTGGGACTTTGCCAATTACACATCTAACTGCCCCATTAGGGGGTCTAGGGTGGGGTACGAAATCTTGGAAGACACACCAACCTTATTTTTCCTTGGGATTTAGATTTTTTATCTTCCCAAGATCCATAACCGATTGCCTCCAAAAATTGGTTGTCCAATCGGACACTCTTTGGGCATATCTTCACAAAATATGCATGGTTGCATTTGATCATAGACCCTTAGATGACCTTAATAGACAAAATTTATGGGGTTATCCAATCTACCAAAGGGAGGTCCATCTTATCAATACTTGTTTCTTTATACTCAGGGTCTTCAGGTGACCCGCTGTCAGAAAAAGTATGTGGAAAAGTTTGGAGGTCGAGGTGGTCCATCATACCCCTTGACATTCTTACATAATGTCAGCTCCAGACCACAAAACCATCCTAAAAATCCTCCCAAAAATCCTCTACATGAATTGCATGGGATTTGGATCCCCAAGGCTTCACCTTCTCTAGTCAGCTACATGGATCATAGTTCTTGCGGCTGAGTGAAAATTTGGCTAAGTTCAGGCTTCTTAGCTCATTGTCTGCTTCCCAAACCACTGTGAGGAACATGTGTATTTACCACATACAATAGGCAAAGAAATGGGGAGAATAATTTTGGTGGCTATTATTGCATGTACCTCCTGAATGTGCCTGCAAAATTCTAACAATACAATTCTATCTCCACAATGTTTAGGAAGAAAAATAGGCTTCTAATAAACCTTGTAACTCGAATATATGTATGGTATAAAAATTGGATGATTTAACATCTCCATGGGTTTATCATGGCCATGGCTACCAGAGATAGCCTAAATACTATGTCCCTTGTGAGCGTCTTGATCCCATGAAAAATTTAGGCGTCATTCACCCTAAAAAAATTTGAAAATGCTCATCCCACTAGATCTAGAGAAAATGATCCCATGGGGTGGCCTGCTTCATCTCGGTTCTGAGGACATCAATTGTGTCCAGTCCCCAGATTGTTGCATGTTATCAAGCTAAGGACCACAGAAAAAAAGAAATCATGTAGACTTTTTAATCCTCCCCCATCTTTCTTATTTGGGTGCCCATATGATTTGAGATGATAGTGGCCCAGTCAAATAATTTCTTATTAGTAGTCATACAGTACAAAAAGTAATACATCCATGGAGAGAATTCTCAAGTGTAGGGCTCCCCGAAGACCCTGCACAATAATATGATCCTTTCCTAGATGAGCTCCTTGAAATTGGAGTGAGGGATATCTATATTCATCTTCTTATACTCTCAGTGTGGGCTTAACAACCATTCTATGTTAAGGTGATGTCGAGCCGCATCTCCAGCCTCTGTGAATTGAGCTATTGAGGCTATCTAGGTGAGGACAATAGCATCCTAAAAAATAGAATTCACCAAACTATGGTGATGACATCATGGTTTAGGGAGGCAATGGGCACTCTAGAGGATGTGGCAACAGCTCAAGTGGCCACATTGTAATTCTTTGCCATGAGCTCTATCAACTCTGGAGATTGTATGAAGTGAGGAAAACTAGCTACTTGGATAATTCTAGAGGCCACTAAGTTAACTGATATTGGGTTATTTGCATGCCTTTGTTGGTAGATTTCCTTGGTGAGGCCCTTTAATTTGGCCCAAGTGCCAAAATTTGTATCTATGACCTCCTTTAGGGTTGTTTCAATTCAAGACCCGTGAACTGTCTCATCTTTCTTATACTTGAGAACTAGTGGGAGTTCTCCAATTTATTTTCTACCTTTGATTTATTGGTAGGAACCATCGATGTTCTTGGGAGCTTGGTATTTCTCAAGGGTGATCCGAATGTAGCCATTTATTTTTATCCTATATTATAGCCTTTAAAACTAGACAAAAGTTAGTATATCATATATTAAATATTTTAAGAAAACTCCAAGTCCTGAGACTTCAGGAATCCCTTCACTTATCACTTGAAAAGGAATGTGTTAACTATCATTAAGAATACCAGGTGGATTGTTTCTCTCAAAAATAAACCATAAAACATGTAATACATGCCCAAGACTACAAGGGTCTGTAAATGATGTCTTGAACAACTACCATGGTGGGTGTGTTGGGGATCGCCAAGACACCCAGAGTCAAAGATCCTGGAATACAAGAATGCAAGTGGGGTAGTTGAGATGATGCCTCCATTAAATGAACTATTACCTTCGCATTCAAAATTTTTACATCCAGTAACGCAGAATTATGGAAATTGATTGACAACTAGTACGGAATGAACGGAATTGAAGACCAACTAGAATGAATTTTGAATGCTCCTTTTTGGGAACAAGTCCTGCCATTAAGGCGGACATGATAGAGGAGAGTGAAAATTACAAATGAGTCATTGATCTTGTTATTTTTATAAGATATTTTGTTTTCATTAGTTAAGTCAAAGTCAGATGAGTTAGATGAGTCAATCGGTAAAAGGGAGAAATCCAAATATTTAAATAGTCGGTAATGCACACCGAGTAAGTTAGTGAATTCGGTAAAGCACACAAAAGAGATAAAGACACTACACTGAGAGTCTACAGTTACCAAACGTTACACTACACTGAGCTTATATGAAGTATACCGAGTTGATAGTTACCGAGTACTAAAGATCATTTAACGAAGCAAAGAGAAGTTACTCTACCGAGTTACTTAATTGATCCTAAACATGATAAGGACCCATTTAATGAATTGTTAGAGCATTAATGTGATTCTACAATGCACGGAGAACAATTTGTTATAAGATCAATGATCAAGATAATTCAAAGAGAAGATCTAAAGAGAATATTAAGTGGTTAATGAAATTTTGTTAATTCCAAGAAAAACACCAAATACTGAGGTAAAAGTGACACCGTCACCGAGTAGAAAAGAAGATCTAATGATTCAGAACAATTCACAACGTACCTAATGCATAATATTAAGAGGCAAAAACTCATCTATTTATTGGATGAACAAGAGAGTCAAAAGAAGAGAGAGAGAGAGAGAGAGAGAGAGAGAGAGAGAGAGAGAGAGAGAGAGAGATTTTTTTTTTGATGAATGATAACAAGTTGCTAAAGTTATTTGAAGGAGTTAGAACATGAGAAGAACACAGATCACCAAGAAGTGATTTAGAACTAGCAGAGTAGAGCAAGAGCATTGTTACATTTTGAGATAAGGTAACACATTTCAGAGCACATAGAGTCTATCAACATTTTTTTTGATGCAATATAGCAGACATTGATGATTTGTTGATACTATTGTATTGAGAGTTGTAAATCCCAATACTGGGTAGATCTTAACTGATCTTATATTTATAAACCCTTTAACAGGATACATCTCTAAGTGGAGAGATTGTAAAATCCTGTAACCAGGTAGACCTAACAACTCTTTGTATGCTCTTAACCGATTAAGATATCAAAATGGATAAATATTGTAAGCTCTAACTGAGCACCCCTTATACTGCAGTTAGTGAAGGTTGTGGGTGTCATCCCCACCGCATGTTTGTCCTCTAACCAAGGATTTTTTATGTAAACAAAATCATGGAGTTATGAGTTCTATTCCTTGAATGTGTTGATGATATGTTTTATGAGGTTGACATTATTTTCATTTCAAGTTATTGAATTTAGTAATCAGCAAACAACAGTGTATGGTTTAGAGGCAGTTTCAGTTATAATTTTTTTGTGGTAATGATTCACCCCTCCCCTCTCAGTCCCAACTTTCCATAGTCATTCCAACAATTGGTACCAGAGCTAATACTCTTGAGTTTTGTGAGGTCCTACCCCCGACCACCCATTTCAGAGTTGATACTGTTATATCATATTTATCTGGAAGATACATTTGTTTTGATACATTTCATTTTGGGCCTTTTATAGTATAGATGTCATATAATGACTCTATTTTTTATGATGCTTAGATCTATGTACACATATGATCCTCAGTCCATGTCGACATGATTTAACTATTTCCAATTTTATTCGATATTGCAATATGATCATATGACATGTAAATATAAAATTTTGGTTTAAATTCTGCAAATACTTCATATTATGTGAAATATATTAAAGAAATATTATTTGGTATAAATTTTGGTTAAAGAAATATATTATAATGTGAAATAACAAATATGTATTTTTCGTTCTTGGACTATTGATGCTTTGTTCAAGTGTGCAAGAGGAATAAGCATGGTTTCAAATCGGGGAAACAAGATTGGGCTAAATTGTGAATATCCTTGTGAAGCCAAGGTTATCCCTAAAAGGGAAAAAAACTAATTTTAAATGTTCTATATGTTGTAAATGTGATATTTCATGATTGTAAATTAATTTCCTTTTTATTTTACTAGTTCTTTTTATAAACATGCCATGGTGTAAATGTGAGGTGCCTTTGTAGTGTCAATTGACACATGTGTTGTCACATGGCATGCCTATGTGGATTTTTATTTGGAGTTGAAGTTTACCCTAGGTTAGTTTGAGTGTTACCATATGAGGTAAGTTTTCCTTTATAACCCAAGTCATGACTACTATTCTTGAATTTCAAATGCAAACTATAAGGGGGTTTTTGAAGGGTTAAAATGAGTCCTTTGAGGTATTTAGAGTTAAGATTATCTATTTTTTATGTAGTACTATGGGTTAAGGGTTTTTTTTTCATTTTTTTGAGTGGTAAAACCTCTTTTCTAGGCCTTCTTAATGGCCTTTCTAGGATAGTGGCAAAAATTGGGAAAGGGGAAAAGGACCCTCACTTTCTCCAAGATAGTGGAGTCCCTTCCATACATGAAGTTTGACATATGTTATAAGGAAGAAAACATGCCTCTATCTTCTAGAGGGGAAAGAGGTGGAGTGGGAGAGAGAGCCTTTTAGGGGAAAGGGAGAGGAGAGTTAGGGTTGATTTCCCACTCTCCATTTTTTTGGAGACTTGTAGTTTTGTTTTAGAAGATTTGGTTAGTTGGGAGGAGACAAGTGAAGGAGAGTTAGGAACTCAAAGATCATCTCAACTACATCATTCATTTCTTGGAGTAAGGTTGGTACACCTATGTCCATGTGTATTTTTCTTGCACTTATGTTTTATCTTAGTTTCTTGTTGAAAATTTTACTTAATTCAAATACTTCATGTTTGTGCAATTTGGGTTGAGCTATTTTGTTTTGGTGAAAGAAATTTCTTCTTGTTTCTTTTAGTGTTGTTTTTTGTTGTTGCGCATGGGAGTAAATTGAATTATCTTTCCCTTTGGAGGGATGAGATAGTCAATTTTGGGTGAAGGGCAAGTTGGGAAACCATGTTAGTTGTAGAGTATCTTCTTGGGAAGAAGACGGATGTATGGGCTCCATGATTCCCAATGCTATCTTGTGAATTTCTTATTGGGGTGATAAGAGATATTTGGTTGAGTGTTGATACTCTTGGAATGAAATATAAAGCCTTTGGAAGGTGTGTATATACTTGTGCATAAATAAGGCATTTTTTCTTGGCATTCTCCTTCATGTGTATTTCCACCTTCACCCCTAAATTGAGTCCATTTTAGACCCAATTATGCATAAAATTGGGATGGGAGTTATATGTAGTTCTTGAGCTGCTTTGTGTTTTGTGTCTTGATTATCACCTACCCCTTCTTGTTTCCCCTAGCTCGGGGGTGGCCTCATAGAGGCCTAGGTTGGGAGGTGAGCTCCGATGGGATATTCCAAATCTGTTGTATTTTGCAGATTTGTAGCTGTTACCGTGGGTGGGTGGATTAAGTTCAAATCTGAAGATGAAAGGGATCAATTTGTTATTATTTTCTTGATGGAGACTTGTGAAGTTAACAGTAAAACTTGGCCAAAGGGCTAATGTTATTGTTATATGAGAGTGTTGTAATTTGATTATACTATGTCTTACATTTTAATTAAGTTACTGCAGTTTAATAGTATGTAAAGGTTAACTTGTTGGAAAAAAAAAATCTAGAAGTATGATTTCCTGTATGAAATAATCTGTACTATAACATGGATGATATATTAATCTTCATCTTAATCTAAAGATGTATTAATTTTAATCTTAATCTAAAGATATAGTAATCTAAAACTTACAGACTTTTATGCCATATTGTTGATGTAATTTTTGTTATTGTATATATATGTATAGATATAATAAAATATCTATATATATATTT
>MU223224.1:6071919-6105211 GCA_018584345.1 Thuja plicata | reverse complement strand
GAGACTTCATCCACCCCACCCTCCATAACCCCCCCTCCACTATCACTGCAACCTCTCTCCCCTCCGCGCAGCTGGGTAAAATAGAAAACCCACTCTCAGTCATCGCAATGCCTCTTGTTAAAACCATTGTTAACACTTTCATAATTATGCAAACATATATGTATTTACACTATGTGTATATACATATATTTTTATATATTTAAGTAAATCCTCTGCTTCATCTCTCCCATGGTTGCCTCCTCCATTGAATCTGACCTGCAACTCCTTAGCCATTAAAATAAAACAAAGAAAAAGATGGGGCTAGGGTTAGGAAATGGGCTGGGAGAGAAAGAGAGGAGATAAAAAGATAACATTTAAAATTTTGTGCTTTCATATGGATCCCTACCCCTAATTTCAAATTAGGGTTAGGGGTTTTCTACTTATGATAGAATATGGTAGTCCTTTATTTATTTATTTAATTTTCTTTTCTCTTAGTGGGTTTTTCTTTTATGAATAGGTCATTATATATATATATATATATATATATATATATATATATGAACAGTGCCTTTTCAATTAATAAAATATCAAAGTTACATATCCACAAAAAAGGGGCCGGGGGACATAAGAATCACCCCGCGAAGTTCACACGGCCAGGCTAGAAACAAAGTACAACTATTCATAAAAAAAAAAGGCATATAGCCATTATGTAGCAAGAGCAGTGGCAGAAGGAGGAGGATCTTTATCATCAAAACCCCACATAGCATTGGGGTTGACGGGAGGGTCGGGAAGCGACCACCCATCATCTTCAGCTTCTTCTTTTTCTTTCTCTTCTGCCCTGGGTAGCGAAATGGCCAAAGCCAGGCAGGGAAACTTGGAAGAGGTGGCGAGAGGCTAACCAGAGCCACGGTGAGAAGCAGGAGCATCAGGAGGGGCAGACTGAGCCGGTGCCAGAGACCACCCAAAAGAGTGGCAAGGTGGAGAATCCAAGTGGCACCACTAACCGTCACCGCCACCTCTCAGAGAGTGGGGGCAGGGAGCCTATGAATGTGGAGTGCATGAGTGCGGCACCGAGGAGCTGCGCCCATGGTGGCAGCCTCTGGGAGGAGTACCTTCAATAGAGATGGCATCCGATGGAACCCGAGCAACAGTGAAGGGAGCATTGCCCCAATGATTGAGTAGCTCCTATAGGTGAGCCACCTCAAGGGCCACTTTTTTGGCCTAAACTTGAATCTGCATCATAACATTATTACAAATGCAAGCCTTTTTATACAGAGCAACATTCTTATCTTTCCATAATGTGAACAAAATCTCCATCCTGAAAGTATGCCAAATTTGGGTAAGCTGGGAAGGAACTCTAGGGGAATCTCCTAAGACAATCATGTGCCAAGAGAAAGGCTCAGGCCAAAAAGGCTTGAAGAAATCATGAATCCACTACCAATACTGTTGAGATCTCCTACAAAACCAGAAGATGTGCAAAAAGGATTCAGGGTGACCATAGAAGGGACAATGAGGGTCTTGAACACCCATATTTTTGAGCCTAGGGCCAATTGGGATCCCTTGAAAAAGTAGGCACCACATAAAGAGAGCCATCTTTGGCTCTTTAATGGCAGCCCAGATGGTTTGAAAGCAAGATCTCCAATGAGATGTGGCTGAATGAAGATGCCATCTCTAATTAAGGGTATCTATCATCGCAAGATGAGGAGATAACCACCTATAGCCCAACCATGGCTTAAAATTGTTGAAAGGTGTGGCAGGATACCATTTCCAATCCTTCCACCAAGGCCTGAAAAAATGAATGCCAATTTTATGAAGCAGGTTGGAAGGAATCGTAGAAACCAAAACATCAAAAGTCTGGCGATCGAAACAAGCCAAATGATACTGCACCTGCATATCCTCCCATGAACGGAGACCCATAGAAGCTCTAGAAAAGAGGTCCTTGGGAGTTCGGATGCCACGTTTGAAAAAATACAGAACACTAGTCCCTTGAGTCTTAGCCAAAGGGATGCCTTGAATAGAAAACAATGGAGACCACCAGAGGCTCTGTTGATTGAAAGATAGACCATTGCGAAAGGCATCACCATCCCATCAGAGCCAAGGCTTAAAAGCTTCCCAAGCTTTCCAAATTCTCTTAATAACAAAGGTACCCTGGATTTGAACAGGTTCCTTCATATTGAGTAAGGTCTGGAGACCAATGCCTTTCTAGGCTGGCCTGTGAACTGGAAAACCTGAAGAGATGCAGTGCTAGACAAGAATTTTCTAGGCCTCATTAGTAGTAAGAGCACAGATAATCTAGTTCACACAGAGAGAAAGACCCTGCCTCTGAGTGGAGAGAAGGCCAATGCCACCAGATTCACGAGGAAGGCAACAGAACTCCCAGGCTACCCTATGAAAACCATCGCCATCAGCACCAGAGGCCTAAAGAAAATCTCAGAGAAAACACTCCAGCTTGAGGTAAGAAGCCTTTGAGGGAGCCCAACAAGAGGAGTATTAGACATGCGTAGTAGCCAAAACTTTGGAACAAATCTGAAACTTTCCAGCAAGCGAAAGAGGCTTGCAGATCCAATATTGCAGTTTTTTTTCAATCTTGGCAATCACAGCATTCCATAAATCCATAGAGGAGCCATGGAAAGAAAAGGGAATACCCAAGAAATGAAATACTTCCCCATGCTAGACCTATTTCCAGCCAAAATTGTTAAGCCAGGCAAGGGCTGGAAGAAAAGACTGTCTAAAGCAAAGGGTTTTAGACCATTGAATAGCAGATCTAGAGGCTTGACAAAAGGCGTCCAGGCACTGCAAGGCATTGGATATGTTCTCCTCATCCTCAATAAGAGTGAGAAAGGAATCATTAGCAAAGTGGCCATTAACAAGCTGGGAAGAGGAATTAGGAAGAGCAATGCCATGAAATAATCCAGAGGAGACAGAGTTGGCAAGCAAGTAACCAAAGCCTTCAGCAGCAAGCACATACAAAGCAGGAGCCAGCGGACAACCTTGCCAGATGGATCGAAAGAGCCCAAAAGTATCAGATTGGGACCCATTGATGGTAATGCATGTAGAGGCATCGCCAATAAGCATTTCCATAGACTATAAAAAGTGAGGACCGAATCCAAGAGCTTGAAGCATAGCCAGAATAAAAGGCCATTCAATGCGGTCATAGGCTTTGGAAAAATCAATTTTAAGAAATAAGGTAGCCTATTGAGAATCGCGATCCCATTCCATCCCTTCCCAGACAGCAATAATGTTGTCAAGAATATACCTAGACTTAATGAAACCAATTTTCTCAGGGCGGACAATAAGAGGAAGGAGATGTCTAATCTTAAGGGCTAAAGCTTTGAAAATTATCTTTTATGAGACATTCAATAAGGTGATGGGCCTCAAATTGTAGATATCCTCCAGATCACCAGATTTAGGTATGAATTTGATATTTCCTTTATTAATTAAAGTACCCAAACTTTTATTATGAAAGGCCTTGAGATAGACTTTGTGCAGGTCAGGACCAACAGCATCCCAAAAATGTTTGTAGAACTCACAGGGGAAGCCATCACATCCTGGAGATTTATCATTGGCCATAGAGAAATCCACTTCTCTAAGGTCAGAGATGGTTAGAAATTGCTCACAAAAGGCATGTTTCTTGATCGCTAGGCGGTTTGGAGTAACAGCAATACAAGCCTTCAGAGCCTCTTCCCGAGCCGCAGAATTACCCTGCGAGGCAAACACTTGTTCATAGTGCTGAACAAAAGCTTGCAGAATGGCTGGAAGCTTCGTAAGTGTGTCAGATCCTTGCTTAATCTTTTGAATACCAACATTGGTATGACAAGCTTTAAGAGAATGAAAAAACTCCTTAGAGGCCTTGTCACCCACCTCCAACCAATGGAGGTGAGCTTTGATTTGAGCTCCATGAGCAGCATAGGCATCAGCAATCTACTTCTCATGACAGAGCTAGGCCAGCTCAAGCTGGAGAGTAGAATTGAAGGGATTTGAGGCAAGTAGATCAGCAGCATTGCGAAGAGCCTTAGTGTTAGCTTCATCAGCACATTTTCTGAAACAAGCTAACTACAGACCATAAATGAAAATAAATATAGCAGTATGGGTAATGGCATCATTCCACCATTGAATCCAACCAAGATGAGTGTGGGGCTGAGGTTCTAAATTCTAGACTTGAAGAATGTGAGCAATAGTGGAAGTATGCGTCAGCACCGACATGTTGAGATAAAACTGCATGTGGGCAGCCGTTCTAGCAAAAAACTGCCAAGTGATGGAGAAAGAAATAGGGAAGTGGTCTGACAAGGCAACATCTGTCAAAGGAATAATAGGTAGGCCTCGATCTTCAAAAAAGGAGAAAAAATATTGAGTCATTATCATAGCATGATCGAGCCTCTTAAATATACGGTCAGAGCCAGCTCTAAAATTGGACCAAGTATGCCAAACCCCACCCTGTTGGCAGCAGTTAGCATTGGGATCAAAAAGGCCCAATTTATTACGCATGTGATACCAGGCTTCTCTCTCTCCAGCTGTCCAGTGAAAAGGTATAACTCCTTCCTTGTCAGAGGCCAGCTCAACCATATTAAAATCCCCACACATAACCCAAGTGGCAGGAGGCAAATTGTCTGCCAGCCAGCGCCAAAGTTGAGATCTTTCAACAACATCATTGGGGGCGTAAACATTAATGACACCAAAAGAATGATTATGAAAATAAAGAAAAATCCAAGTGACACGCTGCATCAGATCAGAACCATGAGCAATAACAGAAGAATGAAGGTGAGGTTTCAGAATAGTAATAACACCCCCTTTATCAGCTTCATGCTGAGAAGAAAAAATAATGTCGTCCGGCCAGATGACATGACAGGTAGAGTTAAGAAGAAACCCAGAGATCTTAACCTCCTGTAAACATAGCACGTCCAGAATCTGAAGTCTATGGTGGGTATCCCACACATAGTACTTTCTGGAGAGGTCAGTTAGACCTCACACATTTCATGAAAAAAAATTCATAAAAACTCTTGCATGGTTTCCTCATCCCCAAGAGAGGAGAAGTTATTTTGCAAGAAGGCTAGTATAGAGCCAAAACTGGGGAGTAATTCACTAAAAGAGGTAAACCATCTTTTTTCTGGGTCATCCGTGTGTCCATCAGGACTGTGAGACTGATGCAAAGTCTGAGAATAAACCAAAGAATCCACTGGCAGCGCGAGCACCACTTTAGGAGTGGAAGGCTTCATTGCAGGGATTTTCCCCTGTATAATAGGGTTTGAAACAAATGGCGGTGGCAGATCACTGGAAGAAGGAGATTTTCCAGCAGAGGGTTCCAAAGGTGACACCACAATAGAAGTAGCTTGTGTCATCTTGGAGCTTGAGGCATTCCTGCCTTTTTGTGAAACTGTAGTCCATTCTTCTTTTTTTCTGGCTTCTGAGTGTTTGGTTGTTGCTTCCCTTGGTGGTGACTTAACCCGAGGGGTCGCTAACGGACAATCCTTAATCTTGTGTTCTGTCGATTGACACCGATAGTAGGTGTTGGGTAGGTTCAAATAGAGCACTTTTTGAGAAATGGTGAGGGCACCACTCTGAATTTCAACAGTGTCTTTGAGGTCCCTAGAAAGGTCGACCTCAACACAGACACGCTTCTGGGGATAGGCATTGAAAAATTTGTCATGTTCCATGACAATGACCTTACCATGGGTTTTAGCAATGGAGTTAATGAACGGCCAACATGGCAAGGGGAGACTAGGAAATTTGACCCAAATAGGAACCCTAAGTTTCTTATCCTCCGAGACGGTGAAGTCTCGAGACCATTTCTAGAAAACAAGCAGGGAAGACCTAACAGTCCAGGGTCCGCGGTTAAAAACCGCTTCCGCCTGAGAAGGGTTAGAAAAATGGAAAAGAAAAAAACATTTGGTAAGGTTTTTCACACCATCAAGGCGGACCCCATGAGGGGTCCAGCTCTTGTTAATCCAGTCTTTGAGGATACTTTCAAGAGGAGTACGACCCACAAAATATCCAATCAGAGTATGCTTTTCTAACCATTCACATGCAGAATCAAATTATTGCAAATTAAGAACAATATCAGGGTTACCTCATGAAAAACCTTCGGGAAAAACATGCGAGGATGTTTTTTCAGAGGAGGCACCATGGCTATCTGAAGCTTCAACTCGCACACCAGCAACAACTGTTGGGCCGAAGTTGGCCGGAGCCATACTAAAAGCTAATACTAATGCAAAAATCCTGCAGTAAATGTGGTATGACAGATGGAAATCCCAGAGAAAAGACACAAACAATACGTCGTACACATGAAACCCTAGCAAAGCCAAAAAACTTCCCAAAACCAGCCAAACCTAAAAGATTTCCAGTGAATCATTATATATATTTTAATTTAAAAGACATTTATATTAAAGTCATTATATATATTTTAATTTAGAAGATATTTATATTAAATTCATTTATATATTTTATATATATTATATTGTTATCTATTAGTGATTTTAATAATATATAAACATTTCATTTAGTTAAAAAAAATTAATTTTCTTTTTTTAATGTTATAGTTTTTTTTTTAAATGTGGAGTATTACAATTCTATTGGGATAAAATTTATAATCGAAAAAAATTTCAAGATATTAAAGGACCATTTTTTTATCATTAAAGAAATTAAATCATTTGAATTTTTTTTTTAAAAAACAAACTAATTTATTGAAGTAAAGTCTTAAAACTTGGAATCTTTTTTAGATCATTAGGCAATAAGATATTAAGGAAATTTTTGGGCAAGTTGTGATATGTCTTGTTGGTAATGTTATTTTTACGTGGCCAGTGTAATGGTCAGTGTAAACATAATGTTACGATGAGACTAGGTTAAATGTTAGACCTTAACCAAATAAGGAAAAAAATACTAAAAGGAGGATGGAAAGGTGTGAAGGGCAGAGGAGAGCAGGCGGGAGCCCAAATTCAAATTTGAAACTAGGCGGGAGTGGGACTAGTGCGAATGCTGCAGATGCTACAGGGCACAGTAAGATGGAGGATGTTGTTGACAATGTGAAGCCAGGGAAGGATCCCGATGCTGGACTCACACCTGGGGACCCAGGGGGCTAAGCTCATAAACATCAGGAGACAGGCTGGAGTGAAGAAAAAAGTGGACCTCCCTCTTGGGGTCAAGCCTGGTAAGTCTTCCTTTCTGCCGGTCAAGAATATTTCAAGTCCTTCACAGGGTAGATTTTCTTTGGATATCTCGGACCAGATTATTGATCACGCCATATCTAGAATGAATAATTCCCTGGTTGGAAGATTCATGGGGATGAGACCCAACATTGAAGTGGTTAGAGCTTATGCCAGTAGGAAATGGGATCTAAAAGGGAAATTTTATGTGGTTGCTATGTCAAAAGGTTGTTTGTCCTTCTTCTTCTCCTATAAAGAGGATAGGATGAAAAATCTGTGCAATGGGCCCTGGATGGTTGGCAAAAATACTCTGATTCTCCAAAAATGGAGCCTTAATCTAGTTTTTGAGGAGGATGAAGTCAAACAGGTTCCGGTCTGGATAAAGCTTCATGGCCTTCCTCTTGAATACTGGACAAAGGAATTTTTTGTGGGGATAGCTAATACCTTTGGGGAGCTCTTGTCAATAGATATTGTCACTGCTTCAAGGAGAAGACTAACATATGCTAGGATATGTGTGGGTATTACTCAGAATATTGATATGCTAGAAAAAATTAACTTTCACTCTAAACTGGGGTCATGGGAACAGAAAATAGAATATGAGTCAGTCCCTTTTGCATGTTTCAATTGCAAGAAGGTGGAACACTAGGCTAAGAAGTGCCCTTCAAAGATTATCCAAAAAATGACTAAGCAATGGATACCAGTGGGAAGAGTGAAGAAGGATGGAGAGGAACAATCCTTGGGAGCCCCTAGTAAAAGCATTAACAATGATGATTCAAATACAGCAAAAATTCAAGATGGTAGCAATAAGATATTAAGTGGGGAGTATGAAAGTAAGGTAGGTAATGAAAACCCTAAGATCAATATAGAGAGACAAAGGGAAGAAGGGGAGATTCAAGAAGAAAATAAGCAAGAGATGATTGATATAGTCAATATAAAAGTAGAAGAAGAAAAAGAACAGCCTTTGGATCAAAAGGATCTGAATAAAAGAGGATCAGAGGATAGAAACCAAAAAAAGGAGGATAAAGTCTGGAAGGATGATTTCCAGGGGTTAACTGGTCAAGGTTCATCAAATATTCTACATAAATCTCCTTAAGAGATCAGGAAGATATCTTTTGAAGTTAAGACTCCTAAATGGCGGGATGTTGAAGACATAGGTCATGCTCTGTCAAGTATCTAGAGTGATGCAGAAAGTCATGGGGATAAGAAAAAATCTAAGAAGGATAAAGGAAAGAAAAATAGATCAATGGAAACAAGAAGTTAAAAATAGGGAGATGTGGGAGGAATGTTGTCTTCCCCGGGACACCCTTCGAATCAAAAAGCTAGAGTCAAGGAGACTAAGAAGAATATTGCAGATGGAAGCCAACCCACTATAATGGAGGTGGGATCCTTTACTAAGGTATGAAGATCATTTCTTGGAACATAAGGGGACTAAATAATCCTCATAAAAAATATATTGTTAGGAATATGATAAGATATAATAGACCTAATTTTTTCTTAATTCTGGAAACCAAAATGTTGAAAGAGAAAGTGGAAAATCTTAGATTCTTTAAAAATGGCAATATTTGTGGAGGCGACTCATGGGGTGCTTATGAGGGTATTTCTACTATCTGGAATTGTGATGTTATCAAAGGGGATATTATTTATCAGGGGAATAATCTTATGTGTATAAGATTTAAGCATCTAAAAGACAATACTTCTTGGATTTTAACTAATATTTATGCCCCTAATTCTAAAAAGGGGAGAGAGGTTTTTTGGAATAAGCTCTCCTCCCTGAGAAATAGTTTTATTGATGAGGAATGGCTTGTTATGGGAGATTTCAATACTCCTTTAAAACAAGATGAAAAACAAGGAGGAAACCTAATGAATTTGGATAGCAGACTTGATCTGATGGATTTTATTGATATCCATTTTCTCCATGATATAGATTTGAAAGGTGTTAACTATACTTGGACTAATAGAAGAAGTGGATAGGATCTTATCTAGGTTCAACTTGATAGAGCCTTGATTACTAATGACTACTTTTCCCATTACTACTGCTCTTTATCGACCCATGTGAGGGTTGGATCGGATCATAACCCTATCACTTTCCTAGCAGATTTTATTTCCAAGAAAAAGAATTTCCCTTTCAGATTTGAAAAAATGTGGACTATGAACCATCAACTACAGCATAAGATTCAAGACTGGTGGAGTATTAAAATCCATGGTACTACCATGTTTATCCTTGCTAAAAAACTTAAACATGTTAAGGATAATATTAAAGACTAGAATAAAGATACTTTTGGTAACATTTTTTCTTCAAAGGCCAATATTAATATGGATCTAAAGGATATTAAGGACTACATTCAGAAGGAAGGGTATGTGAGGGTGACTAGAGAAAAAGAGAATGAAAAGTTGGTTGAGCTCCATGATATTATTGATAAGGAGGAAACCTTCTAGAGACAAAGATCCAGAAAGGTTATCCTTAATGAAGGGGATAGGAATACCAAGTATTTTTTCATGTCCACTCTTAAGCACATACAGGCTAATAGAATCTCTCTTTTAAAAATCAATGGTGCTACATCGGAGGATGAAGCGGTTATTAGGATGGAAGCTGAAAATTATTTTCAAAATCTCCTAACAAAAAATAGAGATCTAAATAGGGATGATCAAAGAGATCTGCTGGGATGCATTCCCCATATGTTGAATCAGAATCAGAACTTAGTTCTTATTGCTATCCCCTCTAATTTTGAAATCAAAAAGGCTATCTTCTCCTTTGAAGGAGATAAAGTGTTGGGACCTGATGGTTACCCAATGTTCTTCTTTCAGCTGTATTGGCACATTATTGAAAGAGATGTGACAAATGCTATCAAGGAATGTTTTGGGTCCAGAAATTTGCTGAAGGAGTTAAATGGTAATTTTGTTGCCTTAATCCCAAAAAAATAGGGAGCTGATAAAATGGATTAGTTTTAGCCTATAATCTTATGCAGTTCAGCCTACAAGATCATCTCTAAAGTCTTGACTTCTAGGATTTTATCTATTCTCCCCTCTCTGATATCTTGGCAACAAAATGGTTTTGTGTCGGGAAGACAAATTTTGGATTCTATAATTTATGTCCATGAGAATGTGCATTCTCTGGTTATATCTAGAAAGGAAGGCCTCATCCTTAAACTGGATCTTTCTAAATCCTATGACAGGGTGGATTGGGAGTTTCTTCTAAAAGTCTTGAGTGCTTTTGGTTTTAACCAGAAGAGTACTAATCTTATCTTTCAGCTTGTGTCTTCAGCTACCTTCTCTATTTTGCTCAATGGGTCTCCCACCCCTTTCTTTAGATCTACTAGAGGGTTGAGGCAGTGGGATCCCCTTTCTCCTATCCTTTTCATTATTATGGTAGAATGTTTGGGTAGGTTTATGGAAAATCATGCGAGGGATGGAGAAATCAAGGGATTATGTCCCTCTTCTACTAATCAAGTGTGCTCTCACCAACAGTTTGTCGATGATTTGGTTATTATGGGAGAGGCCTCAGTTAAAAATGATACTTATATTAAGAAAGCTCTAAACAAATATGGGAATGCCTCTAGACAAACTATTAACTGGGAAAAAAGCTCAGTGTTCCTCTTTAATGTCCCTAAGAAGAGGAAGATCAGAATCTTGAGGATTCTGGGGTGTGATTTGGGGACCCTCCCTGGAACTTACCTTGGGTTGCCTCTCTACTTAGAACCCCCTTACACTTTCTGGAGCTCTCTTGTTGATAGATATCACAGTAAACTTGTAGGATGGAAAGGACTTATGTTGAGCCAAGTGGGCAAGATTCAGCTTCTCAGAGCTACCCTTCAAGGTCTTGCTTTGTATGCTTTAAGCATCTTTAAAATCCCCAAGAAGTTTGGGGATGCTATTGAAAAAATTCAAAGAACTTTCTTATGGACTGGTACGGAAAAAAAGAAGAGGATTTCTCTCTTAGCTTGGGAAAAAAATTGTAGACCTGTTATTAAAGGGGGACTTGGCCTTTGAAGAATCAGAAATGTCAACAATCATCTCTTGGCCAAATTAATCTGGAGATACTACAATTCCATGGGAGAATGGACCCTAATTTGGGATAATAAGTACAATAAGGACCACCCTAACTTTATTTCTTTTCTTGATAATGATAGTATTTATGGAGGATCTTTTATATGGAGGAATGCAATGAATAACAGGGATATCATTAGAAAAGGAACAAGATGGAAAGTTGGAAATGGAAGGAATGTTCTCTTCTGGGAAGATGAGTGGATTTTACAGGCTCCCCTTAAGGATTGTCCTAGATGGTAGAACTTTGAAAACCTCTGTAAGGATATATTTGGAAAGAAAGTGGAAGATTATTGGGAAGGAGACCACTAGAAAGATTTGACTGTTATTGACATTTTGATGGGACAACTTAACCAAAATCTGTAAACAACCACCCTGATTGAGGAGGAGGATAGGATTATCTGGAAGTATAGTTCAAGTGGTATTTTTTCAACCTCTTTTGTGTATAATAAGGAGTTTGAAGATTTGATTGAGGATTTTTGGGCTAAGGCCTGGATAAAGGATCTTACTCCTAATATCAATGTTTTTTTCTAGATCCTTCTGCAAAATAAAGTCCTAACTATTGACAACCTTATGAGAAAAGGGATGACTATTGTGAATAGATGTGACCTTTGCAAGCAGAATGCTAAGAATGTTGATCACATGATTATTCATTTTCCTTTTGTTAGGGTGATTTGGGATAATTTTCTTTGCCTTTTTAATATTGAATGGGTTTTCTCTAAAAATTTGAAGGGTCTTTTTAATTCTTCGATTCATCATTCAAAAAATGATACTGTTAGTCAAGTTTGGAAATTTTCCCTTCACTATATTTGTTGGGGAATCTGGAGAGAAAGGACTGGTAGAGTTTTTAGGAATAAAGAGACTTCTGCCAAAGAGGTTTTTTACAAGATAAAGTGAGCTATTAAATAAAATGCAGTTTTAAAGGAGAGAATTATGGAACCAATCTTGGAGGAGGATATTGCCTTTCTTCAAAAATGGAAGATAAAAGGGAATTTTAGGAAGCAGGATAACAAAATAACTAGAGCCAATGCTAGGTGGGATTTCCCACCTAGAGGGTGGATGAAAGTCAACTTTTATGGGGCCTCAAAAGGCAACCCAGGGGTGGCAGGATGTGGGATTATCATTAGGGATGAGAATGGGATTTGTAAGGGTATCAAAGTTGTCCCTATTGGTTTTCAGACCAACCATCTTGCTGAGGCCATTAGTGCCCTTCATGCTCTCATCATGGCTAAGGAAAAAGGATACAGGAGAGTTTGGATTGAGGGTGACTCTCTCAACATTGTTAAATGCTTAAATTCTCTCACCCTTGCTTCATGATCAATTTATAATATTATGAAAAAGGCTAAAGCCTTAATCCATTCTTTTGATAATTGTATGGTGACACATAACTATCAGGAAACCAATGAGGTGGTTGATTGGGCTGGCAACATGGCTTGTAAAATGGAGGCGGTGACTCAATGGGGAGGTGATGTTGACATTCTATCTCAAGTGCAGTTAATGATGAATAATGACCATTTGTAAAGCAATCAAAAAGAGATCATAAATGGTAAGTTTTAATTATTGGTTTATGGCACAAGTGACTTGTCATCATTACCAGCTAAGGAGAGCATACTTAGTGGTAATTATTAGATTGAAGTGGCACATTTTCTGGGTGCATTTCTTGTTTACAAAAGAGAGGTAGGATATTTTGAATAGTATTTGCAAATTCATTGACAGAGAAAATAATCTGAACTAGAGAGCATATATGGGTAGTAATAAGAAGCGTGTGGAACCTGCAAATTATGATGAATGGCATGAAAGGGAAGATGTGTGGAAAATTTTGGTGGAGGGAGGTCTGGCAATTTTTTTGGAGAGGCTTCATGTGCAAATTCACTTTCACTAGAATCTTCTTGAAGACCTGGAAAAATGGGAAGGTCATGGTCTGCAACCAGTATATGGAAGTCACCGAGGAGGTTATAGCGGAGGTGACTGGTATAGGGACAGAAGGGTTAAATTTTATAGAGATAGGCTTATCTTAGACAAGGCATTGGAGAAGTTTCCTGAGGAAGATAAGGAAAGAGCTCGGCTAGTGAAGGTGGGAACCTCGTATGATGATCCTATGCGTATTTCTAGACCCTTGCAATACATTTTGTTTGTGCTTATCAACTACATCACTCTAGATGGTAGATTCACTAGGGCCTATGGACACCACTTCATGCTCCTTAACCACTTCAGACACAAAATAAAGGTTAGTCTTCCTTTATAACTACTCAACTCACTTGATTTTACCATTAATAGCATGCAGACAAAACCTAAGGAGGATCACGCCTCACACCAAGGGCAAAATTTATGAAGTTCTTAAGTCCAAGAAAGTGGAGAGACCTCTGGTTAAAAGGACACATAAAGATGAGGAAGATACGGAAGGAGATGAGGAGGAAAGTATGTATGAAGAAGATACAGAGGAAGAGGGGGAGGAGAAAAAGGGTATAAAACCCCTAAGAAGGGAATAAAAAAGGGGTCTTCCTCCTCGAAAAACCTGAAAAACAAACCACATCAAAATATCATATATTGAGAAGGATACAAAGGATGAGAGCTCTAAGGATAGTGACAGAAAAAAGAAAAAGAGTAAAATAAACCCTAAGGGTAAGAAGATGACTTCAATGGAGCAAACAGAGATTGAAAAGGAGACCGAGGATGATGATAAGGGGACTAAACCCAAATCTAGTGGTAAGAAAAGAAAGAGGGAAGATATCAAAACCCGCAAAGGGAAAAATCCCTGCAAGCGGAAAATCATGCTCTCCTCGAATGAGGAGGAAGACAAGGAGAAGGATGAGGGTAAAGATGATACAAACCCCACTGAGAGCATGGATAATAAAGAACAGAAGGAGGAAGAAATGGTGAAGGAGGATTCTAGGAAGGGCCTCAAAGATAAAAACATTGGGAAGGAGGATACCCATCACAATGATGACATAGGTAATACTTTTGAACCTCAGGATTTAGACCATGGTAAAGTGTGCATTACTGATTTTGCTGGTCTAATTAGCAAAATGTTAGGAGATAATGTTGACCTAAAGAATCAAATTGAGGGTATGAGGGGGGAAATCAACATTTTAAAATGTGTTGGTATTGGGGAGAAATCTATGGCTAAGTGTCTAGGGGAAATTAATGAGGCTGTTGGAAATTTGAAAGCACTGGTTGATTTGGTGAAAAAAGTCACCGATTTTGAAAATAAGTTCAAAGGTTTTGAGGATAGAGCTGCTAAAGATGATAGTGTAAGGTGGATAAAGAACCTGAAAGCAAAGGTGGACAAGCTAGAGGACATGGTTCGTAAGATTGGGGATCAATCTCTGAAGAGTCTAAAAGCTTATACAAGGAAGGCCAAGAGCTTAATGGAGAAGTTGGAGTAGGATACTGGTGATAAGGATAGCCATGCTATCAAGGAGTTGGCTAGTTTGAGAACCCGCACTAGAGCTAGCACCAAAAAGGTGAGCCCAAGGGAGGAAATAGAGAAGGACAAAGGTGACCTCAAAAATACTATCAATCAGATGGAGGTTATGGTGATTCAAGCCTAGGATATGGTTGGTGGAATGTAGATGTCTCTTCCTGGGCCCTTCCCTTTTTTGTGTTGTCCCTGTTTATTTTGTTTATCTTTGGGACTGTTGCTAGCTAGTCTGTGTGCTGGCTTTTTTTTTGGTTGTCCTTTTTTTGGTGCCTCAGCACAGTTGTTGTTGTACTTTCTCTAAATATTTGTATAACTCTGTTTAAAGGTTTCAGGTCCTTGTAAAACCTTTTTTTACTTAATCATAACTGTTAGATCTTAACCCCAACTTAAGATTCTTTTATAGACATGATAAGGGGTTGCGAACCTATTTTAGATAGACTCTAGAAAACATTCAAGATTAAATTAGATCTATTGACCCTAGTAAACTTATGGGTTGAGGGATGTTGACTCGCATCATGATTTCCCCTCAACCCCAACACCATCATTTGACCACTAACTCTTTAGGCTAAAACCCTTTATTCCTAACTTTATTTCTCCTTAGGGCACTTAGTATGTTGAGAGAACAGCCTCTTCTTTACCTTGTATCTAAACCTTTTCAAACAAAAATTGTTGAGTTTTATCATGCATATTTGGGCATGACAAGTTTAAGGTTTGACCACCTGAGAGTTAAAGATCTTAGTTGTGGAAAGTTTTAGGAAATTCAAAATAATTGATGGTCTTCAATATGATTTGGAGAGTGCAAGAGAGTTAATCATTGATATTAAGAAGAAATTTGAGAAATCTCTAAGGATTAGAAGAAAAATATATGATGAACTAAAGGTTACACAAGAACAAGTTGATACACTTGAGACAACATCTGAAGGAAGTGTTACTGATGAGTCAGAATCAGCTATAAGAGAACTACTGAAAACAAATGATTCACTTATTGAGCAGTTGGACCTAATGAAGATAGATCTTGAAACCAACATGATAAGAATGACTAAATTGATTGAAGGAAAAAGGACTGCTAAAGAAGAAAATAAAATGGAAAAAGATGATAAAAGACAAGTTGAAATCACGCTAACAGAGAAAAATAATGAGATCATGAGATTGAACCAAGTTCACTATGATATGACCGACCAACTTCAGAATATAAATCAAGATAACACAAGAAAGGAATTTGAGAACCAAGCACTGAAAGATGCAATTGAAAGAATGGATAAAATACTGTAAGTTGAGAAAGATCCAAATGAAATACTAAAAAGAAACGAAGAAGCATTGAAATCTCTGGATCAACAATTCAAGAATCAAAATCAAAGGAATACAAAAATAGGAATTGGATTCAAAGAGAACAACACTACCGAGAAAGGAGAATCATCAAATGCACAAAAAGATGAAAAGTATTGTACCCCCAATGAAAAAAAAGAACTCAAGTTGCAAATATTGTGGGAAGCCTAGACAGACTACTAATTCATGTAGGAGTAGGAAAGGTAAAGCACCGAGTAAACCTAAATTTTATGGTTATTATTTTAGATGCAATAGGTAAGGACATCAAGCTTTTGAATGCAGAAATAATCTTGCTAATAACACAAGGAAACCTAAGTTTGATGGTTACTGCAAGAATTGTAATAAGTATGGACACAAAGCTGAAGAGTGTAGAACAAAGAAAAGAAATGACAAGTGGAAGCCTAACTGAGAGAATGCTAATACTAACTAAGTAGGCACATCTATACCTTGGGACTATAATACAATAATCTTATGTTTATCCTATGGAAGGTATGGACACATTGCTCTAAATGGCATGTTGATGCACAAAAGAAATAATTGAAGAGCATGGAGGAACCCTGACATGGCATGTTTTCATTATCATAAGGTAGGACACTGAGCAAGAAATTGTAGATACCGAGGTGATGGACCGACCAAAGATGAATCTACAGTGAAAGGCCCAACTACTATTGATGAAATCTGAGAACAAATGAACAAAACCTACAGGATAAAGACTTGGGATGAAAGAAAATCATTCAGAACCACATACAATGCCATCTCTACTGAGTTGGTTGCACCGAGATCTACCTAATTGGTGTGAGGTATGTAGGAATGGCATGCTTATAATAAATGTTACTTTAGTTCCTAAACATTAGAGTTGATATCCATTTCAGCATATTGAGATGCACTTGGATAAGTTGTGAGACAATGTTTGAATATTGTTATACATAGTTTTTTTTTTAACTCGGTCAAGAAAAGTAATTATGCAGTCAGTATAAAGGTAAAATAAAAAAAAGAGGGACTCAGAAAGTGAATTTAATGCACATTAATAGAGCCATTGGAAACCCTAATCATGAAAAAGGTATAAATAGGTCATTTTGCTAATCATTTGAACCTAAGATTTTTAAAGAGAACCTAAGAATATTGCAGAGTGATCATCTCATCAAGCCGCCGAAGTGAATTCAAGGTATTTTTTAATCTTTGCAAGAGTATTGAGTAACATTTGAGACATTTACTTCATTTTGAGTTGAGTTTGCAAAGTCTTGTTTTATCAAAACGTTCCCTTGTTTTTTAAAGCAAAGTATTTAAAGCTATTCATGGCACCAAGGTTACAGAAACCTATAATTGTGAAGGAAGTAGAACCAGTGATCCAAAATATAAGTTACCCCTAGCTATAGCCGCTGAAATAGATATGAAGGGAGCCCTATCTTCAATACTACCGAGAATAATATTAATTGAAGATGTCCACCAATTTATTCTCTGTAAGATTGAAGATTTTTGTGAAGCAAAGATAGATGCTTCATTCAACAAGTTGTGTGAGAATGGGAAAGTGGAGGACGGGCATATTCACCTTGAAGAAAAAGGTTTGACACACACTATTCACTTACCAAGTGTTTTTAAGATAGAATGGATAAGAATGGTACTCATCTCAGTACATGAAAAATTCATGTGCTTGGATGAACCTATCAAGATCACTAAGGATACATTTCACATTATTACTGGATTTCCTATCAGAGATAAGCTCAAGTCTACTAAGAAAATTGCCAAGGGTAAGCTCTCCGACCTAACCAAAGCACAATGGGATGGAAGAGGAATGGGAATATCTACTATGGAGGACCCCAAGTTAAGGTATGTCTATAATATCTTATCATACCAAGTGTTTCAATCATACCAAGTGGATAGTGTACCATGTGGAGCAGTGTATTTGGCATTCAATTTAGTGAAGAGAGGACTTCAATTGGATGTTTGTGAAATCTTATTGAAGCAGTTAGAAGGCAACATGAATACAATCAGGAAAGAAAAGACTAACACCCTGAAATTTGGTTCATTATTGGTATGTATTTTCTTTTATTGTCATAATTCATTTCCTTCTATTGGAGATGTAGTTTGGATACCTCGGAGACCTATTGTCTATAAGATAAATGAGTATATAGAGAGTCTAGGAAATAACTTTAGTGCAATCATGTCTGAATATTTTTTGAATTTCTAAACAAGAATGCATAAGAGGTATAGGATTCCACCTCAACTAATTTCAAAGTATCAAGATAATATATGTTTTCAAGTTGGTACTGATACTTGTATTAGCAAGGTTGTTGAGCCTAAACCGACTGGGTACAACCTATAGAATATTAATTGGATATTTATATTGGATCACAATAGATAGAAGAACTACTAGCAAAACCAGTTGACCCCAAAGAAAATAGGTATGGTACTTATGAAGAAGTGAAAGTAAGGAATAAATAAAGCATTGTGATACCTAAGGCAGTCAAGAAGACAGGAAAAATGATTGATACTTTATCCAAAACACTAAGAGTTGATGAGACAAGTGTTAAGGACATAGATGATGAGAAATCTATTATTGTAGTTGAAAAACAACTTGCACTTGTAACTTCACCAAGAAAAAGAGGTACTGGAAGGAACACCAAATTCTCAGTGAAACTGAAAGAAAAGGAAGTTGCAAAGATAGCTCAAACGACAGAAAAAAAATAGATGTGAGATCCTGAGGAAGAAAAAAATTATACGTTCACGAAGGAAGTTAATAATTGATAATGAGAGTTAAACAGAATCAGATAAGGCAACTAAGTCTACACCTATTGTAGATTTTTCAAGAGTTCCACAAAGTCTAGATGATTTTCTGGAAGATCTAAAGAAAAAATAGGAAGACTTGGAGCTTTTAGGCAAGCAAAGTATGAGAAAAGGAATGATGAAGATAAGAAGAAGATTAAAGAATATATTGTGGTAATACTATTGAGATATAGATTAACCCTAATTAAGCTAGAAAATAGGATACCAGAAGATTTGTATAATAAAATTAATGCAAGATGGAAGTATGCCCTTAATGCTAAAAAAGAAGTGAGAGAGAGGTCACTTGTACATACAGTTCCTGACCTTGCACCATCTGAGATTCATGAAGCACTATAGAAATATGCAAATAGATTTATAGTCAAGGGAAGATCCCTAAGAATCATGAATGGAGATATACTATCTATGGATAGGGAAACTAATGTAAAGTGGAGAGATATATTTGAGATATCTAATTCTAAGAAACCTGATGCAACAAACAATCAAAGTGAAACCATTATTGACAAGGTGAAGGAAAACATAAGCAAAGTAGATCCTATTGATCTAACTACTAACAATGTAGAGGTAATCATTGTAGATGCATCAGACAATATAGATCCTGCAAAGGATTTTTCAAAGGATGAAGATGTCATGGACTTACAAGTAACAGACGCTGAGTGTATTGATGTAGATGTTGCACCATTGCAAATTATTAATCCCATATTGATACAAGTACAACATTATTGTACTATTCAAATTGGTACTACTGAAGTCACACAAGATATGGAAACTGAGCCACCAGTTGACACAGGCAAAGAGAATGTTGATGAGCCAAAGGCTACCAAGCTTGAACATAGGAAGGATGCTGAGTTGGAACCCCCAATGGACACTAAAGGAAAAAAGAAGAATACACCACTGATGGACACATCCAAAGTTCAGAATGTTCAAAAGATACAAGATACACAAAAAGAAATGCTTCAGGAATCAAATCTAAAAGATAAGGATGTAGAGAAAGAAGAAGAAAAATAACAAGAGGAAGTTAAAGTAGAAGAGAGTATAGTTGGTCACCATATGAAGTCACTAGATGCAACCAAGGTATCACATTGTAAACACTCCACTACAGATAGAAAGTTACATGAGAAGAAGAAAACTAAGAAAATAAAGAAAATCATTGATTTGAGAAAGCCTATCATTATACCAGAAGGAGACCCCAACAAAATGAAGCCTGAGGAATTGGCTATCTATGTTGAATTAGTTAGTAGAAAGGTTGAACAGGAGAAGCTATTACAAAAGAAGAGAAAGATAGACATATAGATAGATGTCAAAGAATTTTTAAGGAAATTGTTCCTAGTGCCACTGTTGATGAGTCGGAGACCCTTCTAAACCAAGTTGGAAAACTTGTACACAAGATTAAAGAACCGAACAAGGACATAACTGAACACTAGTTGAAGATTCACAAGGAATATATGGAGAAGAAATTGATGGAGGACCTACTGAAAAATATTGATATATAAAAGGTAACTCTTTATGAGTTATGTTCAAATATTGAAGAACAATTGCAATCCATCATTTCACTATTTCAAAAAAATTGTATTCTTTCAAACTTTACCGAGGAAATCAACAAGAAGGAGGCAGATACTAAAAAAGAGGTGACTACGCAGCTTAAAGAGCTAACTACCAATCATGTATCATTCCATCCCTATTGTTCAAAGATACATGAACTCATGGGAGTTCAATATTCGTTAAGATAAGAGGATAACAAGATTATATTATAATTTCTTGAAATGCAAGTATTGTTACTTCCCCATATTCAATCAATGCAAATATATTTGAAGAAAGGAAAAGAACTAGCAAGTTTTCCAGAGTTTAGCACCCTAGATACTATAGTTTACCTATCGGCAGATATAAATGAGCACATTGTTATATTATTGAATCTCTGAGACACATGGGAGACTGTACTTGTTGGGATACAACAAAGGTATAAGCACATTTTTGATAAATAAGTTTTACTATTAACACTTTTTGTCAAAAAAGGGGGATAGATGGATATAGATTTTTGATAGATTTCTGAAAATAAAATAAAAAGGGAAATAGAGTCAATACAAAACCAAAAAAAGTATATATGTGAAAATGAAAAAAAAAGAGAAGAAGAGTTGTACATATATTGTATAGAGAGTAAAATCAAAGGGGGAATTACTAATTTTGATGACTTTGAAGTTTTTGTCAAAAAATGCTCAACTAATGTCAAAAGGGGAGATTGTTATCTCTATAAGATATTATTTTTTCATTAGTTAAGTCAAAGTCAGATGAGTCAGAAGAATTTTATCCAAATATTTAACTAGTCGGTAATGCACACCGAGTAAGTTAGTGAAGTTGGTAGAACACACAAAAGAGCTAAAGACACTACATCGAGAGTCTACAGTTACCGAACGTTACACCACAATGAGTGCATATGAAGTACATTGAGTTGATAGTTATTGAGTACTAAAGATATTTTAACTGAGAAAATATAAGTTACTCTAATGAGTTACTTAATTGATCCTAAATATAATAAGGACACATTTAATGAATTATCAGATCATTAATTGTGATTCTACAATGCACCAAGAACAATTTGTTACAAGATCAATGATCAAGATAATTCAAAGAGAAGATATAAGGAACAGATTAAGCGATTAATGAAAGTTTGTTATTTCCAAGAAAACACCAAGTACCAAGGTAAAAGTGACACCATCACCAAGAAAAAAATAATATATAATGGTTCATAACAATTCACAGCATACCTAATGCATAAGATTAAGAGGCAAAAACTCATCTATTTATTGGATGAACAAGAGAGTCAAAAGGAGAGAGAGAGAGAGAGAGAGAGAGAGAGAGAGAGAGAGAGAGAGAGAGAGAGAGGTTGATGATGAATAATAAAAANGAGAGAGAGAGAGAGAGAGAGAGAGAGAGAGAGAGAGAGAGAGAGAGAGAGTTGTTGATGATGAATAATAAAAATTTGTTGAAGTTATTTGAAGGAGTCATAATATGAGTAGAACATAGAGCACCGACCAGTGATTTAGCAATAACAGAGCAGAGCAAGAGTAGTGCTACAATTTGAGATTGAGGTAACACATTTCAGAGCACATAGAGTCTGATCATAATTTGGTTTTGATGTAATATAGCATACATTATTGATTTGTTGATACTATTGTATTGAGAGTTGTAAATCCCAATATAGGGTAGATCTTAACCAATCTTATATTTGTAAGTCCTTTAACATGGTATATCTCTAAGTGTAGATATTGCAAAATCCTTTAACTAGGTAGACCTAACAAGTCTTTGTATACTCTTAACTGGGTAAGCTATCAAAATGGATAAACATTGTAAGCTCTAATCGAGCACCCATTATACTTCAGTTAGTGAAGGTTGTGTGTGTCATCCCCACTACAATTTTTCCTCTAACCAAGGATTTATGCGTAAACAAAATCATGGAGTTATGAGTTATATTTCCTGAATGTTTTGATGATATATTTTATGAGCTTTACATTATTTTCATTTCAATTTATTGAATTCGGTAATCAGAAAACAACAGGATATGGTTTATAGGAAGTTTCAGTTATAAAGTTTTTGTGGTACTGATTCTCCTCTCCACTCTAAGTCCCAACTTTCCATTTTCATTCCAATAGAGCTCATGAAATTAGCTCTGCAATTATCCTAGTTATCATGACTCGGAAAGGAATCCACGTTGGTGAAGATGACCTAGAAACTTGGGAAGGAGTCCATGATGTGTTATTAGTCAAGCGTGCTCACTACATGTGACACAACCAGTCTTAATTTTGATGTCCATTTGATTGTCAGATTTAGGGTCATTGGTTGTTTGCAAACAATTTTAGAGAAAAAAACACTAAACCATTATTTATAGGATCTCAAACTGTGAGCAACCCACCAATTTACATGGTTTTCATAGGCAAACACAGAGCTACCAACAGCTCAATCGGGTCTACACGGTATGTGTGATGTGTAAATGTTGTACCTGCAATAATGTTGCACATAACCACTCAATAACTTATTATATCAATTGGTTAGTAAGATCAAATCCATTGAAAAACATAGAAAACCAAATGAAATTGAATTATTGCTTCCTAATCATGAAGATTGTAATCTAATTTTTAGTGCTCTCAAAATTAGCATATTAGATCGTTGAATGGACAATTTTGAGATGGAATATTCAATTAAGAATGCTTAAAATGCACCAAAACATGTTCAATTATGCTTCATTATGTTCAAATGCATGAAATTGAACTAGATTAGATTGATAAAATGAACTAGATTATTGCTAGAATAAAATTTCCATTAGTTCTTTGCTAAAATTCACTATGCACCTATATGAAATGAGCTAGAAAGGTTGCATTATATAGATTTCTCCTTGGAGGGAAAAGGATTCAATTCAAATTTGAATTTGACAGTTGAGATGCATCCATGAGGGATGGCTAAGATGGAATCTTGGTTGATCCATGTGATTACCTCTTATTGGTTAGAGGTTTGACTTTTGAGGCAATGTTGAAGGAATATTAATGTTTTGAATTAATTAATTGCTTTTAATTAATTTCTTTAGTCATGTATTTTTGCTTTTGATTTGATTTAATGACCAAGATTAATTGAAGAATTAATGCCTCTTGGTGAGTGATCTTAAATTCTAGACTTTTTATGGATTATATATTAAAACTGATCTAGTTTAATTATATAATTGTGATTAGCTTTGAGTTGATAGTCTTAGTTAGGACCTGGGGGACTTGATTTCAGATAAGGGATTTTGAGTTTATCAGACCATTTTCATGTGATTACATTTGCCCCTCTTTGAAATGATGTGCAATCAACGCGCTAATTCAAAGAACATATGATGTTGACTAGTGATCAAATAGCTGGATATGAAGCAATACAACTATTCTCGATTAGAAATTGATTCCGAACTTGATTGAACGAAAAGCGATTAAAGCTGCTGGATATCTTACATTTCTTGATGGAACTGATGTGTTGACCAGGGAATCAATTTGATGTGGTGTGATGAAATTGATGCTCTATCTTGTTTTGATATTAGATGATAGATTAAGACCAAAATAATCAATTTGTTGTGAAGCGATGAAACTAATTATCTGCTTGATTGTTGAGAATAATAACACCTAATCAATTTGATGTGAAGTGACGAAATTGATTACTCTTGCAGTGATGTTTGAAATCTTGATCTGATACTAAATTTGATGTGATGTGAGGAAATTGATATCTTTCAAGGCCTGACTCAAAAATATTGACCAGACAACCAGTTTTATGTGATGCAATGAAACTAATTTCCAGGAAAGATATGAACAAATGATCAATTTGATGTGAAGCCTTGAAACTGATCACTGTTGAGATTTTTAATGAGATAAATAACTTGATATGGGTCCAGATGAAGTCACTTATCTCCTGATGTTCCAATGAAGAGACTACCAGTTTGATGCGGTACGTTGAAATTGATATCTCCCTTGATATTTACAACTTGAATTTTGATAATAGCGAGCAATTTGATGTAAATCGTTGAAATTGCTCATTCCAAGATTTGATGATTTGTTGATTTAGGACTATTGACTTGATATGATGTTTGATGAAGATTCCCCCAGCTGTTGGGAATTCAATTTGTTTGATAACTTTTTCGATTGTAGAGCCAAGTTAGAATTTGATAATGCCTCGGTTGTTGAAAAGATTTGGTAGTATGATCACTTGATTAAAATGATTGATTATGCCCCCTTGGAATCAAAATGGACATGATATTTTCTTTATTTTCAAGTTAAAACATTAGGATGAGACTGAAAGGCTTGGAATGGAGATTTGTATTCCAATAGAAAAGATAGTGGTGAGAACCACAAATAAACTGCTTCTCGTTTGGTCAAAATTAGACTCTATAGGTTGAAGATAGAGCAAAAAAGGTGCAATGAATGAATGATAGTTTGGGTTAAAAGTTTGAAATTAACTACCCCAAAAATGAGATTAAAATAGGGTAAAATTTCAAAAATGACTATTCATTTTTACTATTCACAGTGAGATAATTACAAAGCTCAGAGAGAAAATGTCAATCCCCATTCATAATCATCAATTCGAGGTCATCCATCAACACTAGTGTATTTCCCACTACCCTCTAGTAGTATGTTCTCAAAATCCTACTATCAATTTTTTCATTAATGCTCGTTTATGCTTTGAATTTTCAAATTTCTTGCATTTGTTGTAGAAATTCATTTATGGTTAGGGAAATGTCACTTCCGGAGTGTTTCGTCACCTCCAGTTGCTAAAATGTCATCTCCAATTTGTCAAGGATCGTTTATGGTAAACAGTCATTTCTGGTCGGTCAAAGGTCATTTCCCATCAGCAAACTGTCGTCTCTGGGAAGAATAGTTGCTTGCGAGGAATAAAAGCTTGTTTCCTGCAAGAAAGGTCATTTCTGATACAAACGTCACATGCAGTCCCTAAAACATCATTTTTAGGGCAATGAGCTTGAAGCCTAGGTTTTAAGGCTGAAAATTTGTGAAGTCCAAATGCGTTTGTCTGTATGAACCTGTTAGAATAGTTATCTATTGAATGTAGCCTATTTTTACTTTCTTGTTTGCCCCAAATATGACTTTACCATGTGTTTACCTTTGTAGGCTGATAGAGGCACTTTATTGACACCAGGACCTTATCCTCATGTATTATCCATGATTTGATTGTCATCAGTGGAGGATCATAGAGATATCACCTACTACAGGCTAAGGTTTCTGTTAGAGATGCCTGAGTATAGGGTCAACAGAGGGTTGTTGACATCTTTGATAGAGCGTTGACATTCTGAGCATAATACCTTTCACCTACCCACTAGAGAGATCATTGTTACTCCAAAGAATATATGGATAATTCTCAGCATACCTGTCATGGGAGAGTTAGCATACTATGATTTGACTGGGCATGATTGTATGGATGCTTTCATCTGATTATTTTAGGACCAACTGATTATAGAGCATCAGATTACATGGGAGAGGATAGAGAGATAGGATCTTGCACTTCTGAGAGTGCTAGCAGGGTTGATTGGAGGACTCCTTGTTCCTTATAGGAGTGCCCATGGATTTTCTATTGGATGGGGCAGATTACTAGAGGATTTACTACAGAGTCCTCGACGTATGGCCTAGGGTACCTATCTCTTGGCTCATTTATATAAAGATTTACATTAGGTGGTCTATCGATAAGATAGATTGATGTTAGTTGGTCTCATATTGTTACAGATCTGGGCCTGCGAGCACATCCCAATGAAATGACCAGTAGTAGCATGATCTCATCAAATAAATGCTTCATAGATTTATATGTATGATGGAGATATGATGCAGCACTGCCTATGATACCTAGAGTATTGGAGGTGAGCTATTGCTTATATGACTGTCATGATCTGGAAACCATATTTAGACTGTGAGGAGTAGCGAAGTGATAGGTGAGAGATGTCATTTGTATATGTACTGAGCATTATCTAATTAGACACACTCCATATATCATTGAGAGATTCATGGTGACATGTGTCTTGTGACAGTATGATATGGCACAGTCGATGCCCAAGCGTATTGCTACATATGCTAGGACACGAGATGAGGAGGCATAGTGGGGCCTGTGACTAAGATATAATACCACACTCATTAAGCATCACCAGTTAGTACCTTTTTGGTGGGAGCTTTCTCCTGATATTATAGATGTAGGGATTATTGTTGATTATTGAGCATATTATGCACAACATTTGTTTCCATGGTTAAGCTCTCTAGAGGAGGTAGTTTCGGTGATGGTAGATGATGGTGATGATGACGATGATGACTGCATAGGTGGTGCAGCCTTTAGGGATACTTTTCATAGATTCTCTAGCAGTAGTGATGAGAGTGGTGGTAGAGGTCATGGTGGTCAAACTAGACAGGTCAAAGTATGGATTAGAGGTCCTACATAGCTAGTGACTACATAGGCACCATCTTCTGCATAGGTTCCTCCTTCATCAAAGTTTCCTTCCTCAGCATAGCTTCCTTCTTCATCGCAAGTTCCTTCCTCAGCACAAGTTCCTTCTTCATCAGAGGTTCCTCATGTGGTTACTTATGTTCAGACTCTAGGCATAGCACAGATGCTAGTGACATCATAGGGATAATCTTTGGTGCAAATACCATCCTCATCACAGATGCCTTTTGGTACTTATGTTACTACATCCGCACAGGTGCCTCCACAAGTGAGAGTGGTGAGGACCACTAGCACAGGCATTTATCCAGGGATTCAGATTCGATCATAGATAGGTAACCCCCTTAGTAGAGAATAGGGAAGAAACGTCCTATACGTGTACAGGTACCCATTCCTAGGCCAACAGGTATACCAACACAGGGCATAGGTGATGCAACATTGATATCTCAGCTCCACAAAGAGAGGTCAACTACAGACCTGGATAGCTATGTTAGAGGCTTAGTTAGTAGACAAAGATATATCATTAGACATATCCCTAAGAGATTTCTCCTTCCAGTGTATTAGGGCTTCATATTATCAGGATGCATATTTCTTGGCAGTACCAGATCCTGCTGCTAGAGTTACACCATTTTCACAAGCATCAACACAGTCAAAGGGTACCAGACCTAGAAGATCTAATGTTCCCCCATGAGGACCACTAGGGGATGATACATGAAGTCATTCAAGAGTGATTTTGAGACTTATCTCATTTTTTATGATGATGCATTGATATTACTGTGATCTAGCACCATTTTTCTTGATTTATAATATGTATCTCATGGACATTATTGATATATGATGACATTCTCTTGTTATGATTTCATTGTATCTTCATCACTGATATGTTATGCTTTATGGGATGATTATGATTATTCTTTGAGCACTTTTCTTTATTTCTGTATGCTATGGATGCAAATGTATGTATGCATTTATTTTTGTATGTTTTTAATGCATATATATGTGATGTTAGATTAATGCTATGGATGCACATGTATATATTTAATGATAGTTAATGAAATGCAATGAACATGATCATGCAAATGATGATTTTTCTTTCAGTGATTAAAATTACTAAATCATAAGAGAAATGATATCTTGTTGAATATTTAAATTTTTATATTCCCTCTTTAAATTGATGTTATTACAGCCTTTTACAACGTCATTTCCTCGAAAAACCATGCAACCCCTAGAATGCAAATGTATCTTCCATCCTTATCTTTATTTTGTGCTTAGATTCATCATTGAGCTTTACCCGACCCTAGTATGATACAACCAACACTGATACTCAAGCAATCATGTTAGTATGAATATCCCTTTTCTCGAACACGAGTACGTGCAATCATCACTAGTTCTCAGACAATCATGATAATATGAATACTAATTGTGTTAGATGTTTGACTTAGTATAACCACCATGAATAATTTCTTTATTCTGATGATATGAATGCTAATGAGTTAATTTTTGATATTGCATTTTGACACAAGCATCAATATATGACGGATCATGATGTCCTAAGCATCAATTGCGTCAACAAACAAATAGCAAACAAAGAAAATATCATATTCCCTCCTTGATCTTCTAGTAAAATGACTCATGAAATGTCTCTGGAGATATAATAATAATCAATTGATAAGATAACAATCATGTCTAACATAGGTGTTTTCTTTGGTCTCAGAATCAGAGCCTTTCATGTATCTTTAGTTTTGTCATCATAAAACTTGTCAAAAAAATATGTAGATCACAAGAAAAAATCCAAGAAAATATCATGCCCCATGTCCTTGCGATTCGAACATTAGAGAATCATTGAAGCACTAAGGAGATATGATAGGTGAAAAACTAACAGTGAAAAGCTGTCATTCAAAGAAAAATATCCTCCTTTCTAGTTTCTCTAGTATGGATACATCATAGAGTCACTCATAAATCAAAATTCATGTAAGAATACCATAGGACTGGTCATTTTTGTACTTGTGTTGCTGATTGATAGATTTAATGTGATCACTTTGATGACAAAATGAGTGTTCAAGAAACACTATTTTCTTTGTTGATATGAGATGTGATTGTTGGAGATTTGATTCTGAACAGTTGATTGATTGTATGTTTGTCATTGATGACAACATATAATACACAGCAACACTTCTATATGTAATTATCCATATGATGACATGAAGACTTGCATGGATAGATAAATGTTTTTGACATGTTTATTATGCTATGTTCATACATGCAGACCCAGAAAAGATCTTTCAGTAAAGATATGTAATTTTGTTATTGACGATTATAGTTCTAGAGAAATAACGGTTTAAGGCTAACGTATGTAATGTGTTTATTGAATTGTGCCTATCTTAAGGATATGCATGTGTATATTCATGATGAGTTATGAGGTTTTGATATTAATCTAAAGGTGCCAAACATATTTCAAGAAGATTGCAAAGTTATGGTTAAATTGGTGAAGCCGACTTAGTGAAGCGACGTGTCTATTTAGTTTATACTTGCGTGGTTGTAATTATGCTTGCACGCTTAGTAGAGCTGACAAGGATGTTAAGAATAATTTTCCTACAGGTCTCACAATCTCATACTTGGTGTATATACTTATATAAGGTCATTTGTGATGAGAAGAGTTGCAAAAGCCAGAGATAAGAAAAGCAAAGCAGAGTGTTAAAGCAACAGAGCTATATTTATCATATGTTGATAATATAGATATTGAAGTAGAAGCTTTCAAAACACAGAGAAGATTGTTGTAGTTCTTTACAAGAGGTTAAAGCATCGGTGCACAAAAGGAACTAATCAGACAAGCAGTTTCACAAACAGCAGTTCACCTTGTTGATACAGTCTGTATCAAAT
The DNA here is from genome assembly GCA_018584345.1 of Thuja plicata. Lineage (NCBI taxonomy): Eukaryota > Viridiplantae > Streptophyta > Pinopsida > Cupressales > Cupressaceae > Thuja > Thuja plicata. The sequence goes on along the minus strand of MU223224.1, from coordinate 6,075,703 downwards.
AACCAGAAGGTTGTAGCCTTCACCATTTGGACAGTGAGTCCTTGGACAGTGAATCTGCCACGCCTAACAGGGTTATTGTAAAAGACTCGTAATAGGGTCAGACCCTTAACTAGGTCACTATACTACTACATTGTAATGAACAACTCCTAACAGGGTTGAAAGATCTTTTAACGGAGATTACTACAAACAGTATAGTTCTTTGTGGGTACTAATTCCCACCGGGGTTTTTACCATTTGGTTTCCCCGTAACCAAATTGATGTGTTGTGTAATGTGTTATCTAAATGTGCATTTACTTTATATGAATCTAGATTAATAAGTATAAGAAAAGATAAAGTTTCCGATAACTTATTCACCCCCCCCCCTCTCAGTTATCCCTGAAGTACTCTAACAGTGACTTGATCGGTGGTATTGAAAAATACCTTTGCTTGGTTGGTGGTATTGAAGAAATAATATTTTTTGATTGATTAGGTGGTATTAAGAAATACCTTTGGTGGTTTGGGTATTGAGAAATACCTTTGGTTTTGATGATTGATTTCCTTGAGGCAAATTGAAATTGTTCATTTGCAAGAAAGATAAGATTGGATTCCAAGCCATGGTTATTTTGGGAAGAGATGTAGCAATCAACTAGGAATGCGTTATTGCTTTTCTTGGTGTATCATCTTAAAATGGAATCTCTTTCATGTTAAGAAAATTTATCCCTCCTTAGAGGATTTTTTTTACCACCATCATATTGTCCCCTCCTTTCTGCATCATCTCATACTTATGTGCATGTTTAGGACCCTGATTGGGCCTCTCTGGGCGCCTTCTATCCTACCTAGAAATTTTTCCAAGGGTTTTGAACCCCTGGGTTAGGTTCAACCTTAACCTTGACCTAGTTCATGATCAACCTCAACCTTGACTTGGGTCCCTCTTTCAAATTTGGAAATCTGTCAGTTGTCGGAGGTCATCAAAAATTTAATTTTCCCACTTTCGGGTCGGCTGTTTCGGGTTTCAAAGCGTTGATTCCTAAATTATATTTAATATAGGTCCTATCCTAGGGGTAAAATATTTAATTTAAATTTAGTCCTCCTATGTAGGCCTCCTTAGAATATTGTGCCCTAATTTCATATAAAAGGAAGCCTTCTCCTCTCATTTTCTCTAAAACCATCAACCAAGTAAGAAAAGGTGATCAAGAAAAAAGTTCAAGCATCCATTGTTCTATATGTTTCCAAGATTAAAATGTATTCAATTATTCTTTCCAAGTATTCAAATTCTCCATTGAAGATCAAGGATTCAAGCTCTCAAGCCTTTGAAGGGATTTGGTTCAAGCATTCAAAGATTCATCATTCAAACCCTAGATCTAGCCATCATGATGGTTTGATCTTCCTTCAAGATCCTTTGTGCATCCTCAAGACTCTTTCATCATCTCTTCAAGGTGGATTCAAAGCATACAATCATGGATGTTTATGGTTTCTAAAGTCCATGCTTTCATATCTACATATTTGTCTACATTTGAATTACAATTACATATCTATTGAATATCATAGCTTCATTGTTAGATTCAATTCTACTACTTGCTAGCATTCTTATTTCAATTATTGATTGCAAGGTTAATTCATAAATTGGGGTTTGACTAAGGCAAACCCCTCCCCCATTATAAAGAAATCTATTTTTCTTGTAGGTACAGGTTTGGGACTGTAGATTTGAGACCAGATCTAGATACCCTTTTTGGCTTTCTTTCGGATGGCGTGAACAAATCATCTGTCAGACCTGTGCAGGTCAAGGTCAACATTATTGGGTCAGAGTTGACATTTGTGGGTCAAGGTCGACCTTTTTCATAAGACAACATCAGAACAGAAAAAGATTTCTAGGTTTTGTTCGTCTCTGTGGTCCGGTTCTGGATCATACTTTAGTTTTTTCCAGAAACAGTCTATAGGCCTCAGAAAATAGCATTCTTTGATCTGAAATATTTCAAGGTTAGTGTATTTCTCCTATCAATTTCAATTCAAATCCTTAATCATTCTAAATCTATCATATATTTACATTCATTTCAAAACAGATTTTAAGAGGGAAACCTAGGATCTCCTTCTTTATTCTTATTTCCAATAGATTGATTAATTTATGTATTGATCCTTTTTGGGTTGATCAATTTGGATCCTTCCTTTGTGCATTTGAGAATAAAGGGGAATATCTTATTTATCCCTCCACTCTAAATATTAAATGTAAAGGTGATAAGTGATTTGAGTATCAAAACACTCTTAGTCCATTAACATCATTTTTCTCCTTTACATTTTGGTGAACCCGCGATAGACAACTCTTTCTCTTTGGTGTTAGATTTGCATTTCATATTAGACCTTGCATGCATATAGAAGTAGGTTTTATTTTATGCTCTTACATCTATATTTCAAAATTTATAAAAATCACAAAATTTCTTTAAAAATACAAAAGCATTTACATTTTTTTTTTTTCATTGTGTTCAACATGTATGATTTTTGTTTTGAATACTTTGATGAGACTTTTGTTGCTAAAAATGATAGATACCCTAATGAGGTACATGGAAGTGAGAATGAAAATGGTTCAAATGAGATCACCATGGATCCCATTCCTATTTCATCCTCCTCCACAACTTCTCCAATTGACCTGTACCATAGGATGTGTGCATGGTTACCTTTATACTCCTCTATTTACAACATGGATACACATACAAAGACTTCATTTAGTGAGTGTGATGTTGATTTTTCTTCTCTTGTATTACCTTGCAAGGATATATTAGAGAAAGAAGATGACTTTAATCTTTCCCTCCATGGAGATGAGTTAAGAATTGATGTTAATTCTTCTCCTAATATATGTCTTTTCTATGAACCTACTTTAGAATATAATTTTTTCCTCTATAGGGATCAAGCTTTAGGCGCTCCTACAATGGTCTTTATTGATGATAATCCTCCTATTTGGGATGAACCTTTGGATTTGGATGTTGATTACTCTCTTCCTCATGAAGCCATTAGAGATGATTCTACTTTTTGGGATGAACCCGTGGATAAAGACATTGATTTATCTCCTCCTTGTGAAGATGCTTTGATACAAGAAGGTGATTTATTAATGAATGACATATTCATACATAATGATGACTCTTTTTCTAAAACACACTCTCCTTATGTAGACATTTTAGAGCAAGAAGAAAACATTATAGATTCTTTACCTCCAGTTTGGATTTCTTCTAGTAATGAGACATTAGAGGAGAATGATATGAATTCCCTTAATTCTCTCCCTCTTAGTAATGATCCTATAGAGCATAAATCTCCTACCCCATCTTCTCCTAGGATGTATTCCTTTATTTTTCCTTCTTGTGAATCTATCGAACATACTAATGATGACATAGTGACTACTGGAGTTCAATTGATTTCTTTTCATATGGATTCTTGTTATGGTCATGTTTATCATTTACTAGTTAAACAAGGATTCCATACTCAAGGATGTGCTAAGCATAAAAAGGGAATTCAGATGCCCTTAGAGAATGGGGGGCATGAGCATTCTTATGGATTGGGATTTAATCCTCACCAACATATCAATGTTACCAACATCTCAAATAACATTTCAAAACATGATGACCATATGAAGGAATTTGACCAAGAGGTTGTTCTGCCAAAACTCCTTCGCACTAAGATGATTACTAGACCTTGTATGCACCCTAAAATGGTCGCCTAGACTTTGGGCCCCATTTATCATTTTATCAATTTCCTGAATCAATGTTTTGGAACATTTTCAATTCAAATCAATTTCCTTGATCAAATTGTAATTAATTCA
>MU223224.1:6037539-6049193 GCA_018584345.1 Thuja plicata | reverse complement strand
CTGGTTCCCCCCCCCCCCCCCCTCTCAGTGTTTCTAACACTTTATGCATAAGCTTGGTGAATGGTTGTACTTTTTCAGCCAATTGAGCAATGAATCTATGAATTTACTGTAGGTTGCCTTGTAGTGATCATACCTAGCGGATATTTTTAGGTGGCAGAATTTCAATGTTGGCTTTGCCCTTTTCTGGATCAACCTCAATTCATTTAGCCAAAATAATGTACCCTAGCAACTTTCCCAAGGTAACTCCAAATACACACTTTTTAGGATTTAATTGAAGTTTGAATTGCTCCATTCTATCTAATATTTTGGCTAAATCTTATAGATGATCTTTGCAATGATGAGATTTCCCTAAAGTGTTGTCCACATAGTCTTCCATGTTTTTATGTATCATATCATGGAAAATTGTTGTCATTTCTCGTTGATATGTCGCTCCTACATTTTTAGTCCAAAGGGAATGATGTTCTAGAAAAATATACCACATGGACAAGTAAAAGATGCTTTATCTTGGTCTTCTAGAGCAAATTTTAGCTGATTATATCTAGAAAATCCATCCATTAGTGACAACATCTCATATCTTGCTATGAAATCTACAATGACATCTATTCTTGGTAAAGGAAAATCATCCCTTGGACATGCTTTATTAACATCTAGGAAATCAGTGCACACCCTGATATACTTGTCATGTTTAGATGCAAGGACAATGTTAGATATCCATTCTGCATAGGCAATAGCTCTTATAAATCTCACTTTTAACAATTTTTCTAGTTCATCCTTCACCAATAGAGCAATATGTGGATGCATCTTCCTTAGTTTTTGCTTGACAGGATTCAATCCAGGATCCATAGATAAATGATGCATGATTAAATCATGATCAAGCCCTGGCATGTCGGAATAAGACCATGCAAAATAAATCTTCCTTTCCTTAAAAAACTGTGTGAACTCTTTTTTCTCCTCATCAGATAAAGATTGAACAATATGTATGATTTGTGGTTTCTCCTTAGTACCAAGATTGATTGGTAGAGTAGGTTCAATGAGCACTGCAGACCGTTCCTGAGAGTGATCCAGGAGAATATCAAGTTTCCCATCCTCTAGGGCCACATTGAGGTTTTCACTGTCAGATACGTCCTTTATTTTTCCTTTTTTATGATCTAAGACTACCATAGAATGGTTTTCACCCTCAGATCTTTGATTGACTTTCTTTTTTATTTTGTGACTGGAAAACTTGATATCCTCCATAGCGTTATAATTCCTAGTGGAAGATATTATAGGTTCTATCGTGTTGAGATAACAAGCTATAGCATGGTCATTAGGGAACATGGGTATATCCATGGGTTCAAATAAGGTCCAGTCAATTAGGTTAGGATAAATGAGTTGAAGAGCATCATTTAAGTTGGTTTCATTAGTTTTAATATTTAGGATCAAATTTTGATCATTGTGTTTGAATGTATCAATGAGGCCTATAATAGTACCTTCTTGAAGATTGTTTAGATTAAGAAGCTCCTCACTATTCTCACTCAAGTCATCGTTAATATTATGGGAACCAAATTCAAATGGTTGGATACCTAAGCTTTGTCCCTCTTCACATCTTTTTCTATTGTTGAGATATGAGTTTTCTAGGATTCATTGAAACTCTTCAGGTTCTATCAATAGTCCTATTTCAGCATCAATATTGTTGGGCATCAAAATATCTTGTGATTCTATAGCCATGTTTGGACAATTGGTAGCATTGGAAATTTCTCCTCTCTCAAGCTAAGGTGCATATTTATGAATCACATCTTTCTATATATCCATAGTGGCATCCGAGAATGAATCTCATTCATACTATTAGAATTTGTCTCAAAGGAATGAAGGAAATCTAGAACATGATTAATTGTTACCTTTTTCCCCCAATTGGGATGACCATTTTCTTGTCTAGTGTCTTCCTCATTAGAATCATGTTCTTGAACCTCATTTTGATTATCATCAAGGGTTTGATTCTCTAGCAATGACATGTTTGTCTCTTCATCCTCTTTTGTTTCTTGAGTTCCCAAAAATGAAGGAATGTAGCGTTCACCTTGATAATGAGGATTGTCATCATGAATATGCAATAATAGTTCATATGATTGAGGTGTGAATTTAATTTATTCTTTAGATTCTTCTTGTCCTTAATCAAAAATTGGTTCATCTTGGATGAGGGGTATCTGTGTATCTTCTATATACCCTATGCATGTTTTGTCTTTGGGATCTCTGAATTGTGTCAAAATTGGTTCAACAAGACCCTCATTATTGTTTCCTAGGGGTCCTTTTCCTTGATACCCCATTATTTTCATGATGTGTATACCACGTCTATATTGTTGAACTTTGATTTGGACATGTTTGACATCTTGATGAGATTCATCATTTTCTTTGTATAGCCATTTTAACACCTCATTGTCCTCTTTTTCTTCTGCCACCGATTTTCCTTTCACAAAAGTTCCATTGTACATTGTTTGTGGTTTAGGTTTTGCTAATATTGTAGATGATGTTGGTCTTCCTTGTGTTCTTGGTGACAAAGGTAAAGCTTTTGCAGAGAGTAGTTGATCAATCTTGTATTCTCCAATCCCATTATCATGCAGTTTTAATTTCTTTTCAAAGTCTCTTAGCATTGTTGCAGTTGAGCTTTTTGAGGATTTCTATTTTATAGCTTATTTTTTATGTGGAACCATCCTTTCATTTGATTTATGGATGTTGTTACAAGATTGGAAATAACCATTGTTAGCTGGAATGGTGATCTCCTCTCCATTGTATGGAAATTTTAAGCATTGATGAAAAGTGGAAGGGATAGCTTGCATTTCATGTATCCAGGGTCTTCCTAAAAGAATGGTGTATGATAGATTAAGATCTAGCACTTGGAACACCACATTTATTTCCATGGGTCCCACTCTGATGGGAAACATTACCATCCCTTTAGATGATCTTTCTTCATCATCATATTCTTTTATGGTTATCCTCTTCTTAGGGTTGATATCTTCATCTGAGAATCCCAATGCTTTGATCAAACCTAAAGTGCGAATATTGAGACCCGCTCCTCTGTCTATCAAGACTCTTTTAACTCCTATGCTTATGAATAAGAACTTATATATGTAGAGGCATGTTATGAGGGTGACTCAAGGCATTGTCATCTTCTTTAGAAAAGTATAAATAGTGAGGTGTAGTTAAGTGTCAAACCATGGCTTGGAATTTATCTATGTCCAAATTGTTAGGAACATTCATTTCAACCAAGGATTTTTCAAAAATCTCTTTATGTGATGGAGAAATTTTGAGCGATTCAAGAATAGATATTTGTGCAAGAGTTATTTGCAATTGATCAACCAAACTATAGTTAGATAAGAGGAATGATGAAATTTTTTTGGTTGTCATGGGTTTTCATGATGTAGGCAATTTTGAAGAATCTCCTTTTACTACCACTATGGCTTGTCCTCTTGTCACTGCATTAGTAGATTCATCTTTTTATTTATCCTTGATGATTATCACATTGATTTGCTGATCTGAATCCTCTAACATATTGATGGTATTATCATGAGAGTGCATAATTCACCATATTTCCTTTCACATTGGATGATTCTCCTTTCTCATAGTTAGGCAAAGGTGTTTTGAAAGCTGTGTGATCTTCATTTTTTTTGTGACCATCCATTGTAATGACCTCACTTTTGATAAAATCTTGTAACAAGTGTTTTAGTTTCATGCACTCATTTGTTCTATGCCCTTTATTTCAATCGTACTCACAATCAGCTATTCTGTAAATGTGATGTGTAAATGTTTTACTGTGATGGTACTCGCAATCATGGTGGGCACCAAAATGTGAGGTGTAAATGTTGTACCTGCAATAATAAGCATCATTCCACCATTTTGTCTTAACTGGTGGTTCATAAGGTCTTGATTCTGGTAGTGTGATAACCTTGTGAGAAATAAGTTTTCACAATGATGATTCCAAAGATTCTCTAAGAGGTGTAAATATTTGTTTAGGAGCATTAGCAAAAGGTGGTTTTTGTTGATTGTTATCTTGATTGATTTGCACATTAGACGCAATGTTGGGATTCCTGGGAGGAGCAGTAGTAGATAGATTAAATGCCGGTTGTTTTGGTTTTACATTTTGAGCATATACTACTCCATCATTGACAACATTTTGATTCTTTTTCTAATACTTTGATTTGTCTTGGTTTCCATTGTTATTTTTATTGAAAGAATCTTTGGTTTCTTTATAGATTTTGAGCTCTCCTTTCCTTACCAAGGTATCTTAAATTTTAATCCCCATTTCAATCATTTTCTCAAATGTTGGAATGCATTGCAATTGTATGTAATGATTAATTTTTGTACCCAAGTTATTTAAAAAAATGTCCATCTTCTTTGTTTACGGAATCAATCAAGGATATTGTGCAAACATTATTCTCCACCTCGGTAAGACAGATATGAAAGGTTCACCAATTCACTTTTTTGTATTGCATAAGTCAATCATCATGACAGGATGTTGAATATTGCATGAGTAATGTTGCATGAATCACTCTATGAGTTCTTCAAAAAAATTTATTTCATGAGGTAATTTGGAGAACCACTTTGTTGCTTGTCCACTTAAACTGCGAGGAAACAATCTCATGAGGTATGTTTGTTCGTGAATGAACTCCATGTTAAGAGTATAGAACTCTTGTATATGATCTTGAGGGTCTAAAAATCCTTTATATTTGTCATATATAGGTATATCTACATTGGGTAGAAATGGTGGTATGTGTATACTTTGATCAAAAGGTGTAGGACAAAATGCACTCATTGAGTATTTCCTTGGAATAGTGTCCTTTTCTTTCTTCATATCATAGAGTTGAGTTTGTAAGGCTTCTACCTATTTGACAAGGAGAGTCATGGTATTTTCCTCTTATTTTGTTTTAATTTGTTCCACAATGAAATCTTGAGGTAGTTTGATTCCTGTTGAAGCTAGATGCATGAAATATTTTTCCTTGTCAGCCATTAGGATTTTGCCTATAATCTTTTGAAAACTTGCATCTTGTTGGAATTTATGAATGTATTCATCAGTTATATCCTCATCATTGTTAGTATTAACATGAGTATCCCTTTAGTTCTCAATTCCAGCCCTGTTTTTGTTGTTGTTGTTGTTATTGGTGTTTTTGTTGTTGTTGATAGTCTCAGTTTCTGAATCACTAGCTCGAGGAGCCAAAAAAGGATCTTGATCTTGTTCTTGTTGTGTTCCAAGTACCATTCTTATTCATGGAATATGTGTAGTATCTATATGTTCAAAATGACCACTTATTTTCCACACCATGTAATATTAGATGACTCTTGATTTGCAAATATGAGCAACCTATCAGCTATAGTTCCAATGTTTGATATACTAGCTTCTTAATTGGTCAAAATTTGATAAACATTTGTTGATGTAGAGATGATAATGTTTGAGATGTTTATGAAGGTTATATTGACCTTTATAGTGATCTCTAAACAAGAAGAAGGTTGGTATGACCAATTGAGAGTAGTGTTAAGTGATTGAAACAATGAGTAATTAGTTTGATCTCCTAGGTACAAAGGTTTGACATTGAGCACTTGTGATGTTTGGACTAGGAATACATGTTTAGAACCTTCAAGATTGAGTTGATTTTGATAAGAATAGAAAAGAAATGACCTTTGTTTTGATCGACAAGAATATCAAGACCAAAGATAATGTTTTTGAACCCACGTTTTTGTGCAAAGTGTGATTTTCTAGGAACTTGTGTGCAAAGGACCAACCATCGTTTGTGAGATCTCGCCTATTTTTTAAGTTCTTGTAGGTGTTTTTAAATGTTTAATTAGTGACACACACATACAAAGAAGAATTTTTTTGTCTTGTCTTGATAAGGATTGTTTGTTTTAAGAATTTTTGTCTTGTCTTGTCCAAATGCAAATGAGGGCACAAAATGACAAGTATCTTGGGGAAATTACTATTTTCCTTGCACAAGGATTATCACCTTTTGGGGGTGATATGGGTAGCTTTTAATCCTAGGCTGTTTAGTAAGGGTCTTTTTTAGATTGTATCCTTTGTTTCTAAGCAAGCGTGATTTAGGTGTATAACCCCATAAATTTTCTGGGCATAAGTGGTCACATAAACGTGATTCAGACCATTAGGCCCCACTCTATATCAAATGTTTTTCGTGTATAAGCTCAAATGCCAATCGACTCCTGAGTCTTTGGCCCCAAAGAGTAAATTTGATTAACGTGAGTTGGAGTGGTGTTACTCACACCTCATTCTCATATGGGTTGCCTCAGGATATGTTTTCTCACCGAAAGGCCCAACTAAAGGATTAAAGTGGTAAAAGAGGATTGGCGATGAGAGAGGTCAAGATTTTTTATTTTTCCAAAGGGAAAAGAGCATACTCTCCTACTCAATGTCATTTTCTCCTATCAAGCACACAAAACACTTGTTCATTCCCTCAAATTAAAAATCAACTCTTAACTCCCCATTTGATTTTCTAATTTTCCCAAAGTGAAAAGAGCATAATCCCCTAGTGGAATTAACAATCAACTTTAAATTCGAGTTGCCTAGAAAAGAATGCTAATCAAACAATTGCCAAAATTCATTTGTTCATTTACTCCAATTTCTTCACAAAACCTATTTCAAGGTTTGAGTTTCTCATTTTCCAAAGGAAAATAGTATACTCCTCTATTTGAAATATGAAATGAAAGAAATTGTGTTTAAGTTCTAAAGCAAAAGTTTGTTTGATCTTTGCGAATGGAAACCTGCAAGCACTCATTAGTAGTTTTGAGTGTTTTTATCCAATTCTTTCTCCATTAAATCTTTGGAAAATGTCCTAAAAGACATGTTAGGTTGTTTGAAAATGATCAGAATCACAAAAACATCCAAGTTAGCTGATTAGTAAGCATATTTTCCAAAGAATTTAAACTACATTTTGGCTCTCGAGTTTCCAGATGATGAAACAGAGACCCAAAATGACACTTCCCCAAAATGACTAAAGAAGTACCAAAGATGAAGAACTACACCACGTACAATTAAAGCTTTACTGGAAACAACTAAAGGCAACAGAAATGACTAAAGAATCACCATAAATGACTAAAGGCAAAATTATACCCTCCATAAGTGATGAAAGGATGGTGGCAAATGATGAAGGAATCCCCAAAAATGACTAAAGATATATCAAAAATGACTAAAGGCTCCCAGAGACGATGAAAGGATTACCAGAGACGTTGTTCTACCTAGATTTTTTCTATATATCTAGAATATAGAGAAGCTTTTGTGAAAATGAAGAATCTAGCCCCACGGTGGGCACCAAAATGATGCAGGAGCATCTTGGGTTCTTGGTAATCATTTATTAACCAAAAATATGTTTGTTTTATTTTGGTAGCTTTTTGGAGACTACTTGGTAAAGTGCTCGGTAACTACTTTGTTCACTCAGTTGAAGACTATTTGTTCTCCACTCAGGCTCGATTACTTATTTCTCATGTGCTTTACGGATGGGTCTCGGTGGGTTTTCACCAAGTTATCTATGTGCTTGGTTGGCATTCTTACCGAGTTGTTTCTATGCTTAGTTGGCTTCCTAACCAAGTTGTGGTTTGAAGTTGGATCTTCTAGCCGACTTCTTCATTTAATTTCCATAGTGTAATTAATGTTGGGATATCTCATTGGGATGTGTTTGGACCTAAATCTGGGTCTTCGTTATTTCCTATGTTGGATCTATAGGATCTGAGTGCTGACCTCTTTGGTGGAATCTTGTATATATTTGGTTTTCTATTCTTAGATGAGGGGATCAATTTTTGGAGAAGATAGTTTTAGCATATTCAGATTGCAAGTCTGTAACCTCACATGTATGAAGATTATTCTATAAAATAGGTGAATTTATATGGCTAAAATTGGGAAGGCCTTACAACCCGACATGTAATAAGTATGATGAAATAATATAAATGTTTTCTTATTTTCTTCTCTCCCTTTCTGTGTTGTTGCTTCCGAGTTGTTCTGCAAGTTGGTTTGGATAGACGAGACTACCTTGGACCCTGGTCTTCCTACCCTCCTTACTTCAGGTGGTATCAGCATGAAGGTGAGATCTAGGTTCCTTCTTGTAATCCCTAACCCGATTTGGTTGATATTGGTGTGGGGTAGAAGATTGCAATCTGACCTACAATTGCATAGGGTTTCAAGATGGTTTATGGGAGAGGAAATGTAGATCCAAGTCTAGATGACATGCTAAGATAGATGGTTGCAATATTGGAAGTTGTTGAGATAGCTCAGCACAGAGGAAGACATCTTGAAGATGTTAGTGATGATTAATTTGAAGAAGTGCAAGGAGAAGTTGCACATGCACCTATGATGGATTAGGAAGAAGAGAGATTCCTGCAAGATTTGACAAGTTTGAATTCCACACCTTAGTTTAATCCTCTTGAGTATAGTGAAAAGTTAGACTCTGATGAGTTGATTGACTGGATAACCGAGATGGAAAAATACTTTGAGTATGAGAATGTATCAGAGGAGAAAAAGGTAAAGATTGCAAGTACAAAGTTGAAAGGTCATGCATCCTTGTGATGGGAGAAAATCCAATTGGATCAGAAGAAGAAGGGTAAAGACAAGATCAAGGTATGGAATAAGATGATAAACAAATTGAAATGCAATTTTCTGCCTTGTGATTACATAATTAACCTAGAAAGGAGAATGCAAAGTTTGAATTAGAAAGATAGCTCGGTAAAAGATTACACTGAGGAATTTTATAGATTAGACATCAGATCTGGACATTTTGAAGATGATGTGGAAAGAATAGAAAGGTGTTTTAATGGTTTAAGAAGTTCTATACAAGATGAGATCAGCTTAGTAAAGATGGAGAGTATTGAAGAGGAATATAAGTTTGCCTTAAAAGATGAGGAGAAATTGAATAAAAGATATGAATGTTAGAATACTTTAGGGATAACTGAGAGGGGGGGGTGAATCAGTTATCAACAACTTTATCTTTTTCTTATACTTATTAATCCAGATTGATACAAAGAAAATGCACATTCAGATAACACATTACACAACACACAATTTTATTACAGGGAAACCAAATGGTAAAAAAACCCCGGTGGGAATTAGTACCACACAGAACTATACTGTTTATAGTAATCCATGTTAAAAGATCTTTCAACCCTGTTAGGAGTTGTTCATTACAATGTAGTAGTATAGTGACCTGGTTAAGGGTCTGACCCTGTTAGGAGGCTTTTACAATAACCTTGTTAGGGGTGGTGGACTCACTGTCCAAGGACTCACTGTCCAAGTGGTGAAGGCTACAACCTTCTGGTTATTTGATACACACTATATCAACAAGGTGAACTATTGTTTGTGACACTACTTGTCTGATCGGTTCCTTTTGTGCATCGATGCTTTAACCTCTTGTAAATCCCTACAACAATCTTATCTGCATTCTGAAAGCTTCAAGTTCAATATCTATATTATCAACATATGATAAATATAGCTCTACTTCTTTAACACTCTGCTCTGCTTTTCTTATCTCTGGCTTTCGCAACTCTTCTTATCACAAATGACCTTCTATATGTACATACACCAAGTATGAGATCATGGGACCAATTAGACAACTCTTTATAACATCCTTGTTGGCTCTACTAAGTGCGCAAGCATAATTACAACCGCACAAGTATAAACTGAATAGACGCGTCGCTTCACTAAGTTGGCTTCACCAATTTAACCATAACTTTGCAATCTTCTTGAAATACGTTTGGTGTCTTTAGATTAATATCAAAAATTGATAACTCATCATGAATATACACACACATATCCTGAAGATAGGCACAACTCAATAAACATGTTACATATGTCGGCCTTAAATTGTTATACCTCATAACTGTAACCGTCAATAACAGAATTGCATATCTTTACTAAAACATCATATCTGGGTCTGCGTGTATGAACATAGCATAATAAACATGTCAACAACATGTATCTATCCACACAAGTCTTCATGTCATCATATGGATAAGTACATATAGAATTATTGTTGTGTATTATATGTTGTCATCAATGACAAACATACAATCAATCAACTATTCAGAATCAAATCTCCAACAATCTCCCCCTTTGGCATTGATGGCAACATATGATATTAAAAACAACTTATGTTCATGGTGTCTTCTTTCTTTTACAATATTCTCAATATCCTCATCAAAGATTCATCTACACTGCCACAGTTTCATGGACTGTGTTTTATCTGTATACTCCCCCAAAGTATAAGCTCCTTGTATGTGTTCCTTGTTTTTAGTACATACTCCCCTATTGACATCAATGGAAAAGGGCACCATAAACCATTATGCACAGGTACTATTCCAGAAGTAGAGTATTCAACCATTCATTAGTCACACAGGACTAATGTACTTGCTACTTTCTCTAATCAGACTTAGGAGAGGAAATGACTCCCAACTTCTCCCTTAGATACTCAAAAGTATCCTTTTCTAAAGCCTTCATGAAAATGTCTGCTAACTAATTTTTGTGCTTACATAGTCCAATGTCACTTCCTTGTCTGCTAATTTTTCTCTCAAAAAATGGTACTTGATCTCTATGTGTTTTTTCTTTGTGTGCATCACAGGGTTCTTAGACATGTTAATAGTACTGGTGTTATCACAATGAATAACAATAGGATATTCAACCTGAATTCCAAAGTCTTTAACCATCTGTTTGATCCAAATAATTGTTGTATAATTCAGTGCTGCTGCAACATATTCTGCCTCTGCCGTTGACTGAGAAATATAGTTTTGATTCTTGCTTGTCCAAGATACCAACATTTCTCCAAGAAATACTGCTCCTCCTAAAGTGCTCTTCCTGTCATCAATACAACCTACACAATCTGCATCAGTATACACATGAAGTTGTGTATTCTCTGATTTAGGATACCATAAACCATAGTCTATAGTTCCCTTAGGATATCTAAATATCCTCTTGATTTCCATTAGGTTATTATGCTTGGGTTCAGCTGAAAATATTCCAACAATGCCAACTACATTAGATATGTTAGGTCTTGATTGAGTTAGATAAATAAGCTTTCCAATCATAGATTTGTACAATGTTTTATCAACTGTTGTGGAGTCATTATCTTTTGAAAGTTTACTTCCTGTGATCATCGGAGTGCATACTGGCTTACAATCCTCCATCTTGAAGGTTTTCAATATTTCCTTCACATATTTTGACTGGTTAATGAATATTCCTTTGTCTGTCTATTTTACATTCAGTCCCAAAAAGTATTTTATAGGACCAATCATGCTCATTTCAAATTCATTCTGCATTTCTTTTGCAAATGTTATACTAAGCTTGTCATTACCTCCAAAGATAATGTCATCAACAAATATGGCAACTAATAGTAATCCAACAGGTGTTTCTCTTGTGAACAAGTTTCAATCTGCTGCTCCTTTCTTGAATCCAATCTTGGTGAGATAACCATCTAGTCTCTCATACCAAGCTCTTGGGGCCTACTTAAGTCCATAGAGTGCTTTCTTTAGTTTGCATACCATGTCTGGTATATCTGAAAGGTTAAATCCTTCAGGTTGTTCTATGTAGACTTCTTCTTTTAATTCACCATTCAAAAAAGCTGATTTGACATCCATTTGATAAACTTTAAAGTCTTTTAATGTTGCATATGCCAAAAATAATTTTATGGCTTCCAGTCTGCTCA
>MU223224.1:6011961-6024749 GCA_018584345.1 Thuja plicata | reverse complement strand
ATTCATTCATCCTGGAGAAGAGGAAGAGGTAGAGGAGCAAGTTTTGAGAAGAGCTAGTGGTTGCAGCTTGGGGGACAAGGGGATTGCTTGGTGGACTTGCGAGCACAAGTTTAGATCTTCCTTGGGGACTCCTACCAGTGTGTGGATCTGGACTAGCTAGGATTATTCATCCACCTGGGAGAAGAGGAGGTGGTTTTGGAGCAAGTTTTGAGAGGAGCTGGTGGCTGCGGCTTGGGAAACAAGGAGATTGCTTGGTGGGCTTGTGAGCACAAGTTTAGATCTTCCTTGGGTGTTCCTACCAGTGTGTGGATCTGGGCTAGCTAGGATTTCATTTGGATCTTGCGAGATCTTACAGAGTTTCTATTGTAATTGCATTGTATTTGGCCGTAACCTGGAAGGCCTTACAGCCGGGCATGTTGGATGAAAATATAATGATTCTATTATGAGTATTTGCATTAGTGGATATAAATCTCTATGTTGTTATTTATATTCCATTGCGTGGTTATTGGTTGGGGGCTAGGACATCTCCATTGGGGATCCTCCTACCTTGACCTTCATCATAGTGTCTTCTTCTTGTAAATAATCAAAAAAAAATTTGACTGACCAGTATTCCACCAATTTGTAACCCAAGATTCTAAACCATTCTGTAATGAAATTGAAATTCCCTAAGGCATTACTATTAAACATGTAAGATATTCTAGAGAAGCTAATGCTTTATATTTGGCAACTTCCAATTTGTGAATCATTAACGAGCTCAATTGGCTCGTTAGCTCTACCCAAAATTTGAACAAACTACAAATTATAGAACGAGGTATGAAATCCATATAATGATCTTTTCATAATTCTTCGACCTCAAGAGAAAATCTTTTTCTTTCAGATGAGGGATGGTTTATTTCGATTGAGAAGTAGAGTAGAAGGATCAATCCTTAAAAATTGCTTGGATCTAGACTAATTTTGAACTCTTAACCCGAAGAATTCCTTCAATTGGCAAATAAAAAAAATTAAAAATAATACTAATTTTTTTTCTTTGATACATATAGGAAATTATTTCTTCGAGCGCATATCTAAAAAAAGTGTAAAAAACTATTGTCATTTACTTCATTGTATTCTTTTGAGATATTATATCTGTATTTATTGAACCTTTTGTGCCTTTCTAGTAGATAAAGAATAAAATTAAGCGTTTGCTAACTACCAAAGAATATTATGGTTCCATAAGTAACATTTTGTGTTGGTGGAACATAAACTGACTATATGGTCTTCCCACCTCATTTCAAAATCCTTCAATGGATACGCATAAAAAAATGGGCTAATTCGACAGCTTTCATGCAAGGTTAAATTTTCTTCAGTATGAGTTAAGCGAATGTCTTGTTGGCCCTTTATTTCCATATAAATAACATGACGAGGAAATAGACCTTCTTGAACTTCCATTTTGATCGCCTGACTATCCTTCATAAGAAATTGGAGGAAAATATGATGATTTCTTATGGGAAATCCCCAGCGAAAAAGGCATACAACTCCTTCTTTTTCATCAAATTTATTATAACCACTAGCTACATTGCACAAAATAGTGCACCACAAATAAGAGTTGATGAACAGACTTTCAATCCCATAAAAACACATCACAATTCCTTGTGGAATAAAAATTATTTGCTGAGATGACAATAAGGGTATCAGGTTCCTACCAAGGTAACTTGAAATTCCGACCACAAAAAATCCTAGTGAACCTAAAAACAAGAGACAAGCAAAAAAAAATTGCTTATTTTTTGAGACCCTTTTATGGGTTCTATCCAGAGCCATTTGGATCGACGATTCATAACAAATTACATCCTCTTTAATTTGAGGGATTGATCAAATTTTGACTCCCACCAGTTGTCATTCCCATAAATTGGCTGTATTCATAAACTAACCATATACATATAAGTATTTGACAAAAATAATATATCTCAATTTTATTATTCTTCTTTTTTTGTGCTATTTTTTTGTCTGTGCTTTTTTTAGCATGGAAATTTTGTCTTTAACTTGTTGACTATCAAAATAATACTTGATTGTATCAATCAAATAAAAATATAAATCTCTCTATTCAAATGCATATATAAGCATATTTTGAAGTAGAAGTAAGAAATTCACACACAGGTCTAATATTTCTTATACATATGATACCATATACATTTATATTTTTATTATTTATCATATATGAATATATATAAATAAAGATAAATATCTATTTAGATCTATTTAAAGAAGATTTTATCTTTTATATATATATATATATATATATATATATATATATATATATATATATATATTGATTAGATTCATAAAATTTAGTCATTTTGAATATAAAAATAAAGAAAAAGCATTGTAACTGCTGGAACAAACAAGCCCGCCAACGGCACTAAAAGAGGGGAAGTTGTTGATTATCATATCAAAAGTATATTAAGTATTAATTTAGTATTTTTTTTTGAAGATTATAAGATCAAATGAGTGATAGGACCAAATAAGCGGACGTGCCTTTCTTCATAAAATACCTAGTTTTGTAAAGTAATTTATTAATTTACTTTGTTTGATACAAAACAAATGGGACCAATTACCACATTGTATATTGGTACATATAAATGATAAAAATAGATCTGCTTCTCATTTATATCTTTTGAAATTGTTCTTTCTATCTTTTGAAACAATTCTATTAATAGATAGATGTTCACCTTTGAAACAAAGGTCTAATTCCATAGCGTAATCAGTCTCTAATGCAAGAAAATTACATAGTGTCTACTTTTTCTGATAAAGGGGTATTTTAATGGGTTTGCCTTGGTATCATTTCCAATCATCATGTTGAATGATCCTGGTTGGTTAATCATTGTGTATATAACGCATACAGCTATAGTTTATGGATGGGTCGATTCGATGGCTCTTTATGAATTAGCAATTTTTGATCCATCTAATCCTATTCTTGATCCAATATGGAGACAAGGTATATTTGTTATACCTTTTATGACTCATTTAGGAATAAAGGATTCATGGGGTGGATGGAGTATAACTAGATAAACTATATCAAATCTAGGTATTTGGAGTTATGAAGGTGTGGCTGGGGCACATATTATGTTTTATGGCTTGTAGCTATCTGGCATTGGGTATATTGGGATCTAGATGTATTTTTTGATTCTCGTAAAAGAAAACCTTCTTTAGATTTGCCTAATATTTTTGGCATTCATTTATTCCTCTCAGGAGCCGCTTGTTTCAAATTTAGAGCATTTCATGTAATGGGTTTGTATGGCCCTTGAATATGGATGTCTGATCCTTATGGACTAACTGGGAACATACAACCTGTAAATACAGCATGGGGAGCAGAAGGTTTTGATCCTTTTTTTTAGGGAGGAATAGCTTCTCATCATATTGCAGCAGGTATATTGAGTATATTAGTAGGTCTATTCCATCTGAGTGTTTGTCCCCCCCCCAACTTTTATACAAAGGATTACGTATGGGGAATATTGAAACTGTCCTCTCTAGTAGTATTGCTATTGTGTTTTTTGCAGCTTTCATTGTGGCCAGAACTTCCGTAACCACTCTGATCAAATTATTTGGTCCTACTCATTACCAGTAGGATCAAGGATACTTCCAACAAGAAATAGATCAATGAGTTTGTGTCGGTCTGGCTGAAAATCTAAGTCTATCAGAAGCTTGGTCAAAAATTCCTAAGAACTTACTTTTTATGAATACATTGGAAATAATCTAGCTAAAGGGGGGTTATTCAGGGTGGGTGCAATGGACAATGGAGATGGAATTGTTTTTGGTTGGTTAGGACACCCTACTTTCAAAGATAAAAAGGGACATGAGCTTTTTGTACGTCGTATGCCTACCTTTTTTGAAATATTAACATCTTCAAACATTCAATCAGTTATAGGTCATCAATCTCTCCCTTTGGCATTGATGGAAACACACTACATTATCACACTATATTAGTACTAATACAATATGAAATATATCAATTGTAGTTCATCAATCTACCAATCTTATTATTCTATAACCAATAGAATTTTTTGGCTCTCGGTAAGCTCATATAACTTAGATTTGTTTCTTGTAGAGTATCTTCTTCAATCTTCAATCCCTTCACTGGATAGATGTAGTAGCTTTTGATTCTTTCTCTGATGTTGTCTCTCCCTTTGAATGTTCCTCTCCTTGTCATCTCTTTTTCCTGTAACAGCAATAAGTTATCTTTCCCTTTTGATATATTTCTGCCTTACAGGTTACATATGATATCTTCTCTCCCTTGTGATAGTCATGATGGATATTTCATATGTAATATCTCCCTTTGGATATTCTGGATATTCTCTCACTTTTGATAATGATAATCTCTCCCTTCAAATCCTTAGGAACTTCTCTCCCTTTGACAACAATGCCAAAGTAAACTTTGATTATACCAAAGTTATATCCTTTCATCTTTTTATAATATACTCCTTGAATTTCCCTATCCATTAGCAATATAGTGACTCTACTTTTTGGTGTAGATATGTACCTTTTTGTGAACTGATGTATCTTTCCAGTCCATCTCTGTGCTTGCATCAACATGAATGATCTTCTGATTATGTGTGTGTTGATGCAGCCTCCTAGTCAACTTACTGACCAATAGACAAGGGTCAAACCCCTAGTTTGTTTCTTAGGTACTCAAATGTATCTTTAGGTAATGGCTTGGTGAATATTTCAGATAATTGTTCCTTATATTGAACATATTCTAGTATCACCTCTTTTTCTTGCACTTGTTCTCTTAAATAATGATACTTGATAACAATATGCTTAGTCTTAGCATGCATGACTGTATTCTTAGAAATGTTAATTGCACTGGTATTATCATAATAGATAATCACTAGTTCAATAATTTTCATATTCGTACCTTCCAGTAATTGTTTGATCCATGCAATGTTAGAGCAGTTTGCAACAGTAGCCACATATTCTGCTTCTGCAGTAGACTGTGAGATTCATCCTTGCTTCTTGTTGATCCATGTGACAAGTTTGTCACCCATGAAGAATGCTCCTCTAGTTGTGCTCTTTTGGTCATCTAAGTTTCCATCCCAATCAACATTTGTACAGACTTGAAGCTCAAATTTTCCTTCTCTTTTATACCATAAGCCATAGGTGTTCTTTAGATATCTCATAATTCTCTTGACAATAGTCATGTGTTCAATTCTTTGGGATTAGCAGAGAATCTTGCAACTATTCCAACTGCATGTGTTATATATGGTCTAGTATGGCAAACATACATTAGTTTTCCAATCATTGATCTATACAAGGTCTGATTTACCTCATTTTACTTTTCTTATTTTGTCAGCTTACATCTAGTTTCCATAGGTGTTCCAATTGGCTTGCAATATTCCATTTCGAATATCTTCAGCACTTCCTTGATGTATTTGGACTAAGTGATATATATGTCTGCATCTTGTTGAATAATTTGTAGACCAAGAAATAATTTGATCTCCCCAAACATTGACATCTCAAATTCTTTACTCATTTCATTAGCAAAGGATTTACATAACATTTCATTTTCCCCAAATATGATTTCATCAACAAATATTTCAGCAATCAGAATATTACCTATGGTATCTTCTTTTAAGCACAGATTGTTATTTTCACTTTTTCTTACAAATTCAATGCTTATGAGATAGGATTGAATTCTTTCATACCATGCTCTAGGTTCTTTTTTCAATCCATACAAGGCTTTGTGTAGTCTACATACCATGTTTCTCTTGTCTGGATCAACAAACCCTTCTAGTTGTTCAATGTATACTTCTTCTTCCAGTATTCCATTTAGGAATGCATATTTGACATCCATCTAGTATACTTTGAATCCTTTGAATGTATCATAAGCAAGTAAGATTCTTGCTCCTTCTATTCTAGCAACGGGTGAAAAGGTTTCACCATAATCAATAACTTCTTCCTGTGAATACCCCTTGCATACTAATATTTCTTTATTCCTTGTGACTTCTCCATTCTCATTAAGCTTGTTTCTGAATATCTATTTGGTTCCAATGAAATTCTTGTCATTTGGTCTTGGTACTAGTGTCCATGTACTATTCTTCTCAATCTATTCTATCTCTTCATTCGTAGCACTGACCCATTCTTTATTTTCAAGTGTAGTATTAACATATTTAGGCTTAAAATCACAAAGTAAACCTCTAGTGTTTAGTGACTTACTTCTTGTTGTCATTCTAGCCTTCTTGTCTCCTATGATCTAATTTTGTGGATGATGTCTTCTGACATACTTGGCAAGTTTTGGTTCATCTCTTTTTCCATCATTTTGATCATCGTCTTGACCTTCATTCTAATCTCCATCACTCAGAACATCATCTTGAGGATTTTCCTAATTTTTGGTAATTGCAGCCTGATGCTTGGGTGCAATATTTTGTTGCTTGAGAGCGATACATTGTTTCTTAGGTAGAGTGTCATATTATTCAGTGTAAACAAACCTATTGTAGTCTTCTGGTTCTCTTTTTCTTTCCTCATCATTTTTCTTTGCATATTCATCTATTCTGATATTTGCACTTTCATTGATCTTTTTAGAGGACTTGTTAAGACATTTATAAGCCTTGATCTTGGTGCAATACCCTAGAAAGATACCTTCATCACTTTTGGAGTCAAGCTTTCCATTTCTATCATATTTTAAAATATAACATTAACTACCAAAGATTCTGAAGTAACTTACATTGGGTGTGTAACCATACCAAAGCTCATAGGGTGTCTTTTTGGTGTCTTTCTTCAATTGTACTCTATTTAATGTGTAGACAGGAGTACTGAAAGCATCTCTCCAGAAATTTTGAGTGATGCTTCTCTCTATCATCAGTGTTCTAGCATAATCAACAATGGATTTGTTTCTCCTTTCAATGATCCCATTCTGTTGTACTGTTCTCGGTGCAGAAACCTGCCTTTTAATTCCATGCTCATTGCAATAGTTAGTGAATTCATCAGAAATAAATTCCCCTCCTCTATCTGATCTTAAGCATTTCAATTCCTTACCACTTTGTTTTTCTACCATAGCTTTATACCATTTAAACATCTTGAATGCTTCTACTTTTTCCTTTAGAAACATAAACATAATCATTCTAGAAAAATCATCTACAAAGAGAATGAAATATCTATCTCCATAGTAACTCTTTGTCCTCATAGGTCCACATAGATCAGTATGGACTAATTCTAGAATTGCATTAGATGCATGGCCTTTTCTCTTGAAACTATACTTTTTCATCTTACCTTTTTGACAATTCTTACACATGATATGCTCGGGTTTTGTCATGCTCAGTAAGCCTCTTACTTTCCTTTTATTTCTTATCTTTATCATGTTGTCAAAATTTACATGGCATAATCTCTTATGCCACAACTATATGTCTTCATTTCTAGCCATCAAACAAGTAGGGCTTATATCATCAAGATAGAAAAGGTTACCTTTTGTCTGTTCACCAGTTCTGATCAACCTTCATGATTCATTAAAGTTCTTTACCTTCTTATTCTCAAATGCTATTTCGTGATCTATATTATTCAGCTGTGAAACACTCAAAAAATTATAATTAATTCCTTTTACCCAGTATGCATTTTCACATTTGATTAGGTTGTTCAACAATATAGTTCTTTTACCTTCAACTGGACAAGGTGTGTCATTACCCATTCTTACTGATCCACCATTATAGTACTCAAAAGTTTCAAAATTTTGTTTATCACCGGTCATGTGGTGAGTGTAGCCACTATCTATAATCTAGACACCATTATTACTAACCTTAGATATGAGTGCAGTCTCTACATACCTTTCTTTTTCATCTGAATCATCCTTCATGGCCACAAATACCATCTCAATGTCTTCATCAGATTCAATGTCAGTATCTCCATCTTTGTTCTCAGCTAGGTAACAAGCTTTCTTCCCTATTTCTTTGTAGTCTCGGGTATCTCTTCTATTATATTTTTGATTTCTTCAGTAATCTTTGTTGTCACTTCTATCAAACTTCTTTTCATATGATCCATCATTACTTCTGTAATCTTTTCTTCTGTTAGGACATCTTACAGCAAAGTGTCCAATATCTTTACAATTAAAACATACAAGTGGTAATTTACCTTTGTATCTACATTTGCCTCTCTGCAATCTTCTAGCCATTAGTGCTTCAATCTCATCAAGATCTTGGTCATCACTATCACTTTCACTATTATTTCTAATAGTGTGTCTATGACTTGACTTACTTATTTTCAAAGAAGATTTGAATGCAGACTCAATAGTTGGTAAGACACTATTATCAAAGTTATTCATCTAAAATGAAATTAGTCTACCAACCAGGCTATCAAGAGTGACATTATTGTTTGCTACTACTCTCATTTCTTGTATAGAAGATACTCTAATAGAATATACATGCAGTAAGGTTCTTAGGATTTTACTTACCATTGTCTCTTCTTCAAGTATGCCTCCAACTCCTCAGATAGCATTGACTACCTCTTTTATTCTGTTGTTGTACTAACTGATTTTTTCTCCTTCTCTCATTCTTAGGTCGTCAAATTTACCTCTTAGTCTTTCTACCTTAGCTCTTAGTACATTAGCATCTCCTCCATGTACCAAATTCAATTTATCCCACATTTTCTTTGCAGAGGTGCAATTTTTGACATCTTCAAATTCAGCATCGGAGAGAGAGGAAGCAATTTCTATCATCATGCAATTATGCTCATGCTTTTCTCTTAATTATTCAAGTGTGTGAGGTCCTAGAGGTAAAACAAATTCAATATCTAAGTATTGAACAACATCATTTCCAATACCTGATAGGTGGAGTCTTATTCTGCTTTTCCATGATGCAAAGTTGTCTTTTTTCAACTTGGGAACATCTTGTTTGCTCATCTTGTGATATTTTGCTTAGGTATTGAAACCTTCCTTCTAAGCACACAAGCTTTGATACCAATTTTTAGAATAATTGAGAGGGGGATAAATCAGTGGCCTCAATAATATTCTAATAATATGAACCCAAAAACTTATTACCACAATTATAAGCCTCTAGTTATCTTCAATCCTATAAGATGAATGCATTCAAATAAACTCAAAAAATAACTACTAATCAAAGTTCACTGTTAAACCTTATTCTTACTGTTTACCGATTAGCAATATTTCATTTACCGAAATGCAGTAAATAACTTAGTGTATACCGATCAATCCAGATTAGTTATGTGTAATGAAAAACACTAAAGTAATGACTCATAAACACATTGACACATAGATTTTTAACTTGGAAACCCTGTTAAGGGAAAAACCCACTTGGGATCAGTAACCCAAAATTTTCACTCTTCTGAAGTGATATTGGTGAAGAGACAACCTTGTTAAAGGTTACAAACACACTGTTAGGTGTGACCTCATTAGAGGATTTAAATAGAATAGTTTGTCACTTGATATCAAGCATCTTTATGTTACCTTTTATGACCAAACCCAGTGTAGTTTGTCAAATGGTATCTGGAATCTCATACTATCTTCATGATCAAACTTTTTGATACTCCTTGGGATGTATCTCAATATGAGACTTTCTGATCCAATGTTTAAAATAAAATAGTAAATGATCTGTTCACATATACAACTATACTTTGTATATTTTCAGATCTATTGTAAGCTCATAAGACCTTTTTGATCAATGTATCTTTTCAATACCTTTTCTCCACTTCTTTCTGCTTAGTGATGTTGTCCTTCTCTGTTACTCGGTGTCTATAGAAATCTTTAGCTCTTTCCTCAGCTTAATTGATTAGGACTGTATGAAGTTGTTCTTCACCAATTTCTCTCCAGCATCCTTTTTCTCTTATTCACCCCTAATTCACAATGAATTATCTTGTCTCTTTATAGAGATGATATCACCATTTATCAGTTCTTGACTTTCTTGTTCTTGACATGATCCGCAATTTTAGCCAATCTTGCTTTAAAGATTTACTTCAGTTTTATCCCGTAGATTTCTCTTTGACAAGTGGAATAAAATAGCTTTAAATATTTCTCTTATCTTTGTATTTAAATTGTTAATGAAAACAATATTAACAACCAGTTAACTCCTTCTTTAGCTCTTCCCAGCTAAGTCTTTTTTTCTTTTCTAAACTTCATTTCCTTTCGATGTTTTAACTCTTAGTTAGCTTTGGTCAACACTTCAGTTCTCCTCAGGCATCTCCATCGGGTTTGTCTGTCTGTCGGGGTTGTATGTCTGTTAGGCATCACTGTGAAGTTATGCTCATAAGTAATGTTTGTAATTCTTCTCATCGGTAATGCTTTTTGGGTTTCTTTCTCGGGCATCACTGTGACTTTACTCTCGGGTTTCTCTGTCCGTCGGGGTGCATTGCCCGTCGGCGTTTGTAGTCACTTAGTGAATACTGATCTTTTATGCATTAGTGAAAGCATAACCTTTATCTCTCAGGTTCTCTGAAGTCCTTGAAACTTTGTATATAACCAATCAGATATATTAAGTTGACATCAATGACAATACAATCCATTAACTGATTTAATGTCTTGCATTAAATTTCAGTAGCTTGGTGATCATCAACTTAACATCTTCAAATATTCAATCAGTTATAGGTCATCAGAAGCCTTATGAAAAAGTTGCGTGAGATCTAGTCTTTGAGGCATTACGCATTTGTGCCATGTTGGAGATCAGATCACCAGCCCAGGTAACTAATGGAGGATTGACGACTCACTTTTAAAGTTGATACTTGCTTTTAAAGTTGATAAAGATTTGAATCTTGGTCGTTCATTCCTTTTTCTGCACCACCTGTAGCTATTTCAATCAGATATTTAAATTTTAAAAGTATTTCTCAAGGTTTATTTACCATAGTGTTTCTTTCTGGGTTGCAGAGGCATTTGTGTGAAATCTTATATTTGGGATCGATTTATTGAGGCCGTAGGGTGCTTAATTGACTGACTTGCCGATATTTTGATGCATCATTAATTTTTTTCGATGACGAATTAGGATTTATAATCATACTCTGAGATATTTTAAACCTTTTCTACTTCACTGTCTATTTCTACATTAATGTTGACATGTTTCCCAAGTTGTGGTGGTTGTGTTTTATGGTTTCTTTTTCCCTAAGGAGCTCCAAAATCGTGGAATCATTTCTGTATATATAGGGTTTTTTGTGTTGTTGTAAAAGGATGATAATTTTATGCCACAACAAGGCTTGTAAGCTCTGCATGTTAAAATTAAGACTATCAGTGGTCTTTTGGCTCTGATTTTTCATGCTTAGATGTTTTATCAATAAGATTTGTCTGTATATCCTTGCATTTTGTGAATTCTTATTGAATTTTAATGTCTTCATTTTAGTTTCTTATACTCATTTGGGTTGATTGCTAAGGACTTTCAATCCATCACTCTGTAAGGCAAAGGGTCTAATTGCTTTACGGTTTCTTTTAGAGAGAATTAAACATCCTTAGATAATTTCAGTGAGTAAAGGATTGAAGTGAATTGGATAATTACATTTGCTTCTAGGAAGTGTGAATTGAGTATGTAAGGCATAGTCAAGTTCACTGATCATTTGAAGGATTTAAATTTGATAAATGTTATTGTTAAGAGTCTTTTCATTTAAAGTGAATCTATACCCACTAGATAGGGCACTGGTCTGACATGTTAGATTTGTGGTTCTCATCCAATTTTACAAAAACTGTTACAATTTAGTTGTTTTATACAAATTCCACCATTCATGCCTACTTATGAAGTTGTTATAGTTTGAGGGCAGAAGATAGGTAGTGCCCACCTGAGTTTGTGGAGCTCAAAGTGTAAGAGGTTTTAGGGCCTTGTTGAACATTGCTTCTTCTCCTTATTGAATTAGTGCATAGTGTAACCACCCTAATTTGGTCTGCTCTGACTAGAGACCCTATTTTCCATAAGTTTGATCATACCCCTAATTATGTTAAGAAAATCCTTTAATTAATTTGCATAATTCATTTAAATCAAATTTAACTTCCTAGTGATCATATCACTAATTTACATTAATGGCCTTATCCAAATAAATCAAATCAAATAAACTAAATCAAAAGAATTAAATACATGGCTAAGGTAATTAATTAAAAGGAATTAAATAAAACCTCCTAATTACAACTCCTCACTTGCAAAATGGAAAGTCAATCCATTAGCCAATGAGAGTGAAATCACTTGGATCACCTCACATAGATCACCAAATATTCAATCTCCACCTCATTTCACAAATAAATCCTGACCTCTCATTCCTCAAATTCTTCTATAAAAGGAATGAATTTTGAGCTCAATGGGCCCCTAATTTTTAGAATTTCATTTGCATCCTTATGCTGTCCTAATTTCTAAGTGCTTTTTAGTTCATATTTGCATATTAATTACATAATCTTCCATTTGGGAACTCTAAAATGAACTTTGTTTGAGCATTTAGCTTGCATTATTTAAATATTTCATTCTAAGCATGATGTTGTCACTGATTTATGCATAATCTAAGGGAAAATTATAGCATATTTCATACTCTTCTTATATAGGGAGCAATATGTCGATTTTAGTGATGTATATGTGCTTTTCCTTAGTTATTTCATGTTTATCTTACTAATGCAATTACATATTGAAGTGTTGTGTTGTAGCTTGTGTTAGAATAGTCCCAAAAGATAACTGAGAGTGGTGGTGAATCAGTTATCAATAACTTTAATTATTTTCATCTTTAACTTCATAATACAACAAAGTAAATGCTTAATCAGATAACACAGTACACAACACACAATTTGATTACAGGGAAACCAAATGGTAAAAACCCCAGTGGGAATTAGCACCCACAATGAACTATACTTGTTTATAGTA
>MU223224.1:5990451-6002263 GCA_018584345.1 Thuja plicata | reverse complement strand
TTTTCTCCATCGAACTTAGGGCTTTCTTTTCCGAAGTAAGACATCTGATCTACCTTAAGCTGTTAGGCTTCTTCTCCAAGGCACTTGGCTCTGATACCAATTGTTAGAATAGTCCCAAAGGATAACTGAGAGGGGGGTGAATCAGTTATCAATAACTTTAATTCTTTTCTTCTTTAACTTTAGAATACAACAAAGTAAATGCTTAATCAGATAACATAGTACAGAACACACAATTTGATTACGGGGAAACCAAATGGTAAAAAATCCGGTGGGAATTAACACCCACAATGAACTATACTTGTTTATAGTAATTCATGTTAAAAGATATCTCAACCCTTTTAGGAGTTGTACTTTACAATGCAATAAGTATAGTTGACTAGTTAAGGGTCAGACCCTGTTAGGAGTCTTTTACAAATAATCTTGTTAGGGGTGGTGGACTCACTGTCCAAAAGCTCACTACTTGATGGTGAAGGCTACAACCTTCTGTATAATAGATATGCACTATATCTGATGATGAACAGTAGAGTAGACCTGTTGTCTTGATCATTTCTAGTGTATTACAATCTTTCACTTCTTCTTTACAGAGACTCTTGATGAATGAACCAACTCTGATAATCTGCTCTATACATCTTTCTTCTCTTTTCGTATCATTCACACTTAGCGTGTCACATTTGACTTGCTATAAGTATCTTCCTCAAAGTATGAGATCATGGGATCTATAAGACAACTCTTCATAACATCCTTGTCAGCTCTACTAAGCACCCAAGCATTATTACAACCGCACAAGTACAAATTGAATAGACGCGACGCTTCACTAAGTTGGCCTCACCAAATTAACTCTAACTTTGCAATCTTCTTGAAACATGTTTGGTGCCTTTAGATTAATATCATAAACTCATAAATAATCATGAATATACACATGCATATACTGAAAATAGGTGTGACTCAAGAAACACGTGATATACGTTGGCCCTAAACAATTACACTTCCAAAACTGTAACTGCCAATAACAGAATTACATAACTTGACTGAAACATCATATCTGGATCTGCATGTATGAACATAACATCATAAACATGTCAAAAACATGTATCTAACCATGAAAGTATTCATGTCATCATTCTGATAAGTACATGTAGAATTTCTACTATGTATTACATGTTGTCATCAATGACAAACATACAATCAATCAACTGCTCAAAACCAAATCTCCAACAGCTTGCAGGTCCACAAAATACACACACACATAGGTCTATAGAGGAACATACCTAAGCTAAAGGTATACCAAGATCAACAAGAAAAAGAACCAACATAAATGGTGACTCTACTGGGCATAGAGAAGTAAAACAATTTACTAAACTCTTCAAGGGTATCCCTAGTGTTCTACTATTCATATCATTTGACCCCTTCTGGTCACTAATAGAAATGGAGACTCTGCTGGGGAGACTTAGCACAAATGAATTCTGAAGTATTATCAAATTAAAGTGGAAATTTAACTCATCCTCTAAGAACACGATATAAGTTCCTTTCTTGAGTTTATTTTAAAATTTTGCAAAATAATAAAGGTTAAGTCTCATATTCTAAATCCCAAGTTTTATTGGGTGGCGACTCTGAATTTGGTTGGCTAGTGTTTCAGATAAAAATTATACTTTTGTGTTAGAACTTGTTGGTAAATATATAAGCAAGTATGAGAAACACCAAAGAATACATGAAAGATCATCTGGAATTTGAATTGGAGGGTGGGATCCCAAAGCCTACTAAAAGAAATTGGTCTAAGAGAACTGAATCCACAAGTGGAAGTTCTTGGAAACCTAAGGCTTCAAGGGTTAGTCATCCTTTGGATAATGTCCCAGAGAGAAGTAATAATCCTTCTCCTCGTACCGAATCAAATGGTGTGGGTTTCTTTGACAATATGTTTGATACTCTTGTCCAGGAAGATATATCTCAACAAAAGGTTGTAACTCAAGTTCAGTATAGAAGATAAAATGAAAGAAGGAACAATAGAGATTTCAGACCTAGAGATGTTTCAAACATAGAGACCTCTTCCCAAAATACAATAAATAACCCATTTCTACAAGATGATCCTTATGAGGAAGCAATAAACCAAAGAGAAATAGATCTTATAAATCTTGAGTATTCCCCAAGGTTTGATATTTATTTGCCTGATCCTTATGTGATTTTTGGAAGTATGATGCCTTAAGAAGACAAATACAAGAACAAGCAATTTTAAGGAAAAGGTTGGAAAAGGATCAGAAGGATAAAATCATGGCTTCTATGAATGAGTATGAAAACTTAAAAAGATAGCTAGCTCAAGATAAGTCGATAAATCAAGGTTTGGAGCAGAGCTATAAGAGTCTAAGTAGCAAGATCCATGGTGATATGGATGCCAAAAGGAAGGAGTGTCAAGAGAGGGAGAGGTATTTAAAGGGAACTCAAATGGAGAAAGAGCCTATGATCAGACAAATCATTGATTGGTAAAATCAAAGGCCTTCAAGGCCTCAAGCTCCTATACAAGATCCTCCTTTAAACAGTGCACGTAACCCTAAATTAGATAAAGGTAAATAGAAGGTTACTAGTCTACGAATTGGTGAGCCCAAACCTATAATGGAGGCATCACAAGGTGTGTCTCTACTGGACATAGAGCTAGAAAGAGCTATAAAAGTGAAGGATGATATTGCCAAACAATTGGAAAAGGATGAATTAGATGTTGATGTTGTAGAAATAAAGAAGAAAATTGCTTTCATTCAGTCTACTACAAATCTAAAGGCAAGTAATACTACTAATAATACTCAAATTGGTAGTGGATTAGGTCCTAAGGTGCAAGCAACAAATACTAATACTAATTCCATGGGCTCTAGTTCACTTTAGGGTATTGCAAATTAGGGCTAGGGTTTTGGTACAAGTGGCCAAAATTAGGGAGCTGGTTTTTAGAGGAGACCCATGCATTTGGAGACATATAAACAATTATATTTTGATGGTATTCCAGGCCAAAAAAATGTCATTCCAAATGAAATAAGGGATAAACTGTTGGAAACACTAAGAGGGAGGGGTGAATCAGTGTTTAATTAATTATTCAATTTCAGCAACTTTAAACATAAATCAATTATATAACACTTGAAGCTTAACACAAGATCACATAACACATAATATGATTACGGGGAAACTTTGATTAGAGGAAAACCCCAGTGGGAATTAGTACCCACAAATATTGCACTAGTATAATGAACCTGTTAAAGTTCCTTTTCCCTATTAGGAGTAGTCTTTACAATGTAAGTACAATGACCTGGCTAAGGGTCTGACCCTGTTAGGAGTCTTTTACAAACAACCCTGTTAGGGGTGAGGACTCACTGTCCAGGAGCTCACTGGTCAATGAAAAAGAAGGCTACAACCTCCTAAGAATAGATATGCACTATAGCCAAAAGTGAAATGTTGTATGTGACACAGATGTCTGTTCAGTTCTAGTTATGCGTTTATGCTCTTATCTTCTTTAAGGGATCTATCTCATATTGATATCTTCATATTGCTCTTCTATATATCTTCTCTGATTATTTCTTTGACACTTCAAATATATCTTTTCATTGCATATATATATATATGTTTATGCGACTATAAACAAGACCTTAGTCGGCCCAAAACCAACATTCACAACGCTTCCAAACAAATTGGCTTAAGCCTGTTTACAAAAATGTTTAATATATGATTAAAAAATTATTACAATAGGCGCCTAGCCTTTACATAACATAATATTACACGCTAATCAAAATCATGAATTCGGCTTCATACTCTGTATTATGAACTGCTAGTGTACTTGTTCTTTCTATAACTTGTCTGTACTGTCATTATGTACCATGTGTGTATAGGATAAGAATAAAAACATATCATAGAGCTTAAGTCTAAATGTGCATATCCTGATGTGGTCGTACGCACATGCGTTGATGCTCTGATCGACTGCAAGTCACTGTTTTGTTCTGTCTTCTACACTTAGTCAATTTTCACTTCATAGTTTATTGTCAAAACTTCATAAGACTTTGTTACCATAATGACAACACAAAATAAGCCATATACTCCCTGGGAATGTCAACTTTCCAAAAATCTCCCCCTTTTTCATTAATGGCAACAAAGGAATGTGGCTAAGTTACTCAAAATTGACTAATATCAAAAACTGTATATTTTCTTCTCTTAACATATACTATATATTTCTTTGCATATATATACACTTCTCCTTATACATTCATTACTCCCCCTTTGACATTAATGACAAAAGTGACAAAATTGTAAGTCACTAAATACTTACTCCACGTATACATCTGGATATCCAATCTGAAGAGACTTGATCTCTTTCTGCCAAAATGCCTTAATTACATCAACTGTCTAGAGATGGGTGCATAGAGCATAAGTGAGATTCTCCATTTTTATCAGGTCCATGCAGGGACCCTGATCATACATGACAATAGTGGCATCAATCTGTTTGATTTTCTCATCTAGAACTGCTAAGGAGGGTGCTAGTGCATTTCTTAGTTGAGTCTGCCTAATTCTTATCTTATTAATCTCAAATTTTTCTTTTTCAATATTGTCTAGCTAACCTTGATAGATATTGTTGCAGATGTTCATGTCTTGCATGGATGTTTCAACTGATTTTATAACACTGTCAACCAAGATATCTTCCTCTTCTATCTTCTTGATATGTTTAGAGGTGAATTTCACTCTATCCATGCAATTAGCTATTACATTTTCTTCCTTTAGCTGCCAACTCTTTCAACATAGACTGACCAATCTTTAATGACTTTAAATCTAAGGAAAAATTCTTTACTAGTTCATTCAATCTTTCCTTTTTGTACTCATCTTCTACAATTCTAGTCGCTGAGTCCACTAAGCTTGTAAAATGTGCTTTGAAGCTTGTTAGTATGCTGTCTACATTATCAACTGACTAAATTTTTGCTACTTTCTTGTCCGCAGGCACTAGGTCATTCAGAATGTTTACTGACTCCAAGAAGAGAGGGTTTCTCATAACCTATTTTTCTTTGGCTTTTTCCATGGCTAGGACATTGATCTTGATTAGGTCTTCTTCTCCCCATGCATCCAAACTTGCTGAGTCAAGATTTAAACTTGAAAACAATGAGGTTGATGGTTGAATGGATGGTGTGATTATAGTATTCTGACTAGTGTCCATGCTTTCACTTTTTATTGGAATCTCCATGACTGGTGTCTCATTATTTTTATTGTCTTGTTCTTTATTCAAATCTATAGATTCATTAAAGGGGACTTCATCTTGCTGTAAAGATGTGTCATTAGTGCATGCCTTCTTTGTTTCTTCAGTTCTTACAAATGCTTTATCAACTTTGTCCATATCATTATCAAAATTTGTCATGGATATCTTGATATTATCAATCACTATAGTATCCCCTAAATCTTTTGATGTATCATAAGTTATTGAAACTGAGGGCATTGAAACCTGTGGACCTGTCTTAGGTGCATTCTGAACCACTGGTTCTGTAACCTATTTAGGAGGAACTGGAGTTACCTTTGTTGTAGGCACCGTTGATGGATACATATGTCTATCCATAAATACCCACTCATATGCTTTCTGATTCTCTTCACCAACCAGATCATACTCCTTATTCATGATATGGAGAACTCTTATTTTGGTTATTAGGTGTGGTTTAACTAAATCCAACATAATGACTTTCTCATCATGCGAGCACATCGGGAGAAGACTACCCAATGTTTCTTCTCTTATCCTTATATCCTCTTCAATTGCTTACCTCTTTAACATATCAAGTATGTTCCATACCTTGTCTGGTATGACAGTTTTAAGTTCCAATACTATCCTTTTGAACTTAATCAAATGAGAGATGATCATAGAATGAATCTCTGATTTGTCTATCTCTTGATATTAGTCATATACATTCTTGAGATATTCTAGTCTTCCTTTATTAACAATTATGTTCCTTGAGACATTAATACTAGGTTTGAAACCTACCTCAGGAGGAGTTTGTGTGTTCTTTACCTTACTCCTTGTAGTTCTTGAGGATGGATGACTAGTGGGCACTTGCTTCCTTCCTCTACACTTCTTGATTGGTACAGAAGGTGGAGAGGTTTCGAGATCAATGGTGGTTGATGGTGCAGATGTGTCTTCATTTGATTTCTTCTTTTTCTCTTTAGGCATATCATCAGTCTTTTCCGTTTTCACTTCTGTAGGAGTTTTCTCAAGTTCTTTTACTATCTTAGCTTCTCTAGCTCTGTCAAGGTCTTCTTGTGTAACACCATGAACTTTTAGGATGTTTGAGGTAATCCTTCATGCCTTCCTTTTGTTATCAGCACTGTATAAGACATAATCCACTTGATTTGTCTTTTCTCTTTAAGTACCCCATCTAGGTTCATTGGGATCCTTGGGCGCAGATAGGAGGACTTGTGCATAACCTTCCAAAACATGTTCTTCAACTTCATAACCAAGAGGGTGAATCCATTTTTTCCTAGGCTCAACTGCCTCCATGCAAGTACAGTCAGTCTACACCATGAAGCATATGGTGTCTTTGTATTTCTCAACTATCTTCTCAGGTGTCCTAAACCTCTTCTGCATCTTGATCCTGAAAGTTTTGATATCCATGTCCATAGAGTCTTTTGTACTACTCTCTGATGTAGCTTTTAGAGATATTTGAGATATAGTAGGCTTGCTCCTATCTAGGTAAAGATTTGCAACTTTACCAACAATATGGAAGTACAAATAGATGATCAAAGAGCCAAACCTGAATATCTTTCTCTTGTCATGCATAATGGATTTGATATTCTCTATCAGCTATGCACGCAATAATTCATGGAGATTGTACTGAGTGTTATCTCTCACTATCCTTATTGATGCCAGAATTGTTGCTACGGACACACTATTTAGTCTGCTTGCTTGTTGAAACTTGTATCCAAGTATCATAGTGAGTAGTTTGATGTCATTTTCCTTGATGGGATCAACAGTCATGCTGCGCCTATCACTTCTAGATAAGAAAACTTGTTTGACCTGCTTCTTGACATCCTTGCTAGTAGGAAGAGCTGGTCTAGTCTTAGGAATTCTAGTCATCTTATGAATTAGATCTGCAATGATGTAGACAGGGACCTCACCAATCCAATATAGGTCATCATGTATCCTGCTTAGTAATATCTTAACCCATTCTGGCTCATAGAACTCATGCACATTTGAATACTCAAAGATAGGGTTATTAGTGAGATGCACATATTCATCTTTGAATGAATCATCTAGTTTCATCATAGAACCCATGAGAGATTAAATGTTTTTTTCTCCAACTATTTCCTTCTTGCAATAAACATATGCACGGATGTCTTCTACATGTACAACTCCAAGCGGAGTCCTAGAGAATGCTCCTTCGACATCATCTAGTATAGACTTGAATTGATGCTTCTTAAAAACAAATCTCTTCCTTTCGGCAATGTCAAATACAATAGGGGTTGCCATCTTACTTGCAACTAGGTTAAGTAGGGTTTCACGGTGATTCTGAAACAACACAACTGCTAGGGTTCCGTTCCAATCATAGATCCATTCACAAACCAATTAATCCTTTAAACTGTAGTGCTTTGATGCTCAATGCTTATCTTCTTTCTGAATTCTTCAATCTCAAATACAAAGTGAGGTTTTTAAGATCTTTTGCTAATTTATATAAATATTAATTGCATTTAATGCTCCTTGCCGTAAAGTGGTTTACAGAGAGAATTTCAAACTTTGTTCTAAACAAAGTAAAGGCAATGCGTGAATGCATACAACCTTAATCTGTGATCACATGCATGAATCCATAGGCACATACTCAGAGGTGAGTATACCAGCCACGCAGGGGTTCAAAGCTATAATAGCTCCCCCTAATACCATGAGGGTCAATTATCCAGAAGTAGAAGGTGCGTCCACTAAGGATGCATCTACTACCTTGTTCTCTTCATTATCCTTCTTTACTTCAACCCATATTTTATCTGAGTTAACTTTAGCTTCCACAAACTTGACTTCTCCTGATTCTTCAAACAAAGACTTCTTAGAATTCTCTTGTCCTTTTGTTCTTGATCTGCAAAACCTTGAGATGTGTCCAGCTTTTCCACATGAGTGAAAAATTATAGGTGGTCTAATGTTGTTACTCATCATCCTGCATTTCTTTGCTATGTGTCCATTGTAATTACATATCTGACATGCAATGTTCTACAAGTTTCTTTGAGGTTGATTTCTCTGATTGACTTGAGTTTGATTCCTTTGGTTCAGTGGTGCCTAATTTCTTTGATTTGTTCTGCAATGAATAGCCCTATGACCAAACATATTATAGGAGTAATAGAAACCATTGAAGGGTCATACATTATTAGAATCTCTTTCCAAGTGTCCATGCTTGTTACAGGCATAGAAGTATCCTTTGGACTATCCAATCCAATGATGGGAAATCCAATTATTTTTGGCCAACTAACGGGACTGATCGATTATGATCCTCTTCCCCTGCACTTCTAGCTTTGCAAGACCAAGGTGGGTGAACCTTTACCTTAACCACTATCTACTGGTTTAAGGCATTTTATAGCAGATAACTTGTGTACAGAATTCAACTGATCTCTCAAGATGGAAAGTAGGCTTGAATAAATCAAATTGCAAGCAATATATCATAAACTGTAAACTAAAATACTTTGAGTAATTGAAATAATGTTTAGTAAATATGTATGTAAATTGAAATAAAAATATAGATAAGAAATCACAAAACTATAACAATGAATTGAATAACTATAATCCAAATAATGATTAGACCAGTGCCTTATTCTATCATGGGCAATAGAGTCAAGATCATTCCAATCTTATGTTCAACCTCAAAGAAAGTTTTACAAGAAAACTTATCACTTCAAAGGTGTTATGGAATGTACATGCAACCTAAAACAAATTCAGAGATATTTCAAAAAGGTAATACTTCTCAGAAGACAGCCCAATTG
Source organism: Thuja plicata (assembly GCA_018584345.1). Lineage (NCBI taxonomy): Eukaryota > Viridiplantae > Streptophyta > Pinopsida > Cupressales > Cupressaceae > Thuja > Thuja plicata. Next base: position 5,993,311 of record MU223224.1, on the reverse strand, counting down.
ACCGGGGCATCAATCAATAGAATTTAACCATGCAAAATGAGAAAACCAATTGAGAATATAGACTATGAATCAAATCAGTTAGCATGCACATCAAACTATCACTTTGAAGAATTTCTATTGGTTTATCTGAGGGACTAATTGTAAAATAATAATGAAACTATTACACATGTGAAAGAAAAAGGACTTATCTTTATTGATTTTGAAAAAATAGTACATCCAGGTCCATGTTATACATGTTGATTAAAAACTATCCAAATATGTGAAATTGTATTATATTGTATTGTCTTGTCTTTACATTTTACATTATGTATATATGTGTTTGAGTGGTTTTCACACCTCCTTAAGGTGAAAAGACACAACCCTTATTATAAAATATTTTGAAAAAACACTAAACTAACTAAAAAATAACTACCTAAATTTTGGATTTGGCTTTGATCAAAAATCCAAAACACATTGTGAAAAGCTATGATTTTTTTGGAGATAGGAAATTTGATTTCCCGAACTAGGTCAGTTTTAGATTTTTAAAATTTGACCATCTTCAGCCTCCATCGGCATCATCTTTGTACCAGGTTGAAATTCCAGCATTTTCTGAAGGCTTCTATTAGTTAGTTCTATTTATTTGTGTCATAACGATTCCTTCCTTTAATTTTTTTTAGTATGGAGAAACTTGCTTCTTGATAATGGATTGGTACTTCTAAATTCTCAAAATTTAGGGTACCACCAGAACGTACGGTTGACTGCCTTGTGCTTGTCTTCTGCTTTAGTCTCTTCATGATTCTCAGTTTTCTTTTCTTATGAAGATTCTATTTGAGCTTTCTTTCTTCCTTGTAATGAGTTGATCTCAATTTGAGCTATATTGTATCCCATACCAGTGGTATCACCTTTCAGCTTTTATGCATAAAGCTATGATTGAATTAAATCAAAAATTGTGTGTAGTTTGTCAATCTTGTCTTTTGCTCCTAATAATTCAGATTCAATCTTATTCTTTATGTTTTCCAATTCCAAGATTTTCATATTGGCTTTCATGAGTTCTTCATCTAACTATTTATTTTCTTTGTTATTCTCTTCAATAGTTGTTAGGCTATCAGTTAACTGATCATTCAATTCTTCTATCTTATCTTTCGGAGACAAGTTTTCTTCATTCAGTTTCTTTACCATTTTCCCCAAATCACTCGTAGAACAATATATCAAATTTTTTCTTAACTTTTTCATAAGCATTTGTGAGCCGTCAAATTTTAGTTTAAGTTCCTCATTTTCTTTCTCAGATCTATCTAGATCTTCAAGGGTTGCTTCAAGATTCTTTTTTAGATGTTTTACTTCTATTGAATCTAGGATCTCCTCAAGTGGTTAAACTTTTCTTTTAGAGGACCAGAGCTCTGATACCAATTGTTGGAAACACTGAGAGGGGGGGGTGAATCAGTGTTTAGCTAATTATTCAATTTCAGCAACTTTAAACATAAATCAATTATATAACACTTGAAGCTTAACACAAGATCACATAACACATAATATGATTACGGGGAAACCTTGATTAGAGGAAAACCACAGTGGGAATTAGTACCCACAAATATTTCACTAGTATAATGAACCTGTTAAAGTTCCTTTGCCTTGTTAGAGCAATCTTTACAATGTAAGTACAATGACCTGGTTAAGGGTCTGACCCTATTAGGATTCTTTTACAAACAACCCTGTTAGGGGTGAGGACTCACTATCCAAGAGCTCACTGCTTAATGAAAAAGAAGGCTACAACCTCCTGAGAATAGATATGCACTATATCCAAAAGTGAACTGTTGTGTGTGACACAGATGTCTAATCAGTTCCAGTTATACACTTATGCTCTTATCTTATTTAAGGGATATATCTCATACTAATATCTTCATACTGCTCTACTATATATCTTCTCTGATTATTTCTTCGATGCTTCGAATATATCTTTTCATTGTATATATATATGTTTATGCCTGAATAGACACGACTATAAACAACACCTTAGTATGTCCAAAAACAACATTCACAACGCTTCCAAACAAATTGGATTAAGCATGTTTACAAAAATGTTTAATATATGATTAAAAAATTATTACAATAGGTGCCTAGCCTTTACACAACAAAATATTAGACGCTAATAAAAATCATGAATTCGGATTCATACTCTGTATTCTGAACTACTAGTGTACTTGTTGTTTTTGTAACTTGTTTGTACTACCATTTCATACCATGTGTGTATAGGATAAGCATAACAACATACCATAGAGCTTAAGTCTGAATGTGCATATCCTGATGTGGTCGTACGCACGTGCGTTGATGCTCTAATCGACTACAAGTCACTGTTATGTTCTGTCTTCTACACTTAGACAATTTTCACTTCATAGTGTCTTATGTCAAATGTGGACCTCTCTATCCAACATAAAACCCAACATAGTCATTACACAATCAAGAAACTCACAAAAAAAAACATGGATTGTTTGCTCTGCAAGCGTGATTGAAGTGACCTGTTGCCTCCTAATTAGGAGTGATTGTTGTAGTGTACCCTCAGAATGAGAGCCAACAACCTGAACATCTCTAATACGGAGGATTACATAGTGTGAGTGTGTGAGAAATAGCCATCAATTGTGAGAAAATATGCATCTATATGAGCAAAAGTGCTTCTATTCTGTGAATTGAGACATGATTAAGATATAAAATTGAAGTACAACTATTCTAGAAATGAAATGCAAGTAAGCTATGGAATTGAAATGTGATTAAGCTATGAACTTGAATGCTTCTAATCTAGAAAGGAATTTCTTGCAATCTAGAAAAGAAATGCTTTCCAAACTAAGATTTGATTAGAAAACCAATAGAAAGCTCTAAAACATGAATG